>VXBO01006278.1:349720-389821 GCA_013400135.1 Rhinoptilus africanus
GGGGGACAACGGGCCTGAAGGATGTGAATGGGAAGACCTAGAGAACTTGACTAATTAAGCACTTAGCATCTCTTGAGTGCCGCTTTTAAATGATGGCACAAAAATGTTTTGAGCTAATAACTTATTAACCCATTCTGGCTGCGACCACCCCTTCTAATAGAAACTCCTTCTGCACAGCCTGTCACCACTTGCCATCTAGGCAGCGATAACAGGATTTTGCTTTGGCAAAAACCACAAAGTAATTTAAAAAGGAGGGAAAGAAAACTGTTCTCCCTCCCTTTCGCAGAGGGCAGTGAAAGTGCCCCTCTGAAGCCTGCAGACCCCCACAAAACACGGGGCCTGTGTCCCTGGCAGGTCTGCCTTCCTGTCGGGTTTGCTTTGCCGAGGAGACAGTTGGTCTCCCCTGACCTTAAAGACATGGGGAATGCTCCAAGTAAGAAGCAGCTAAAATCTGGTTTCATGCGCCTGCGTGTCCTGAGAGAAAAACGGCACCGACTACGCTCAGCAAATACCCAGTGGATGAGCCTAGAATGGGCTGGGGGACAATTCCCCAGTGAAAAGTCAGTATCTGGTGAAAACTGTCTAGTTTCTGATTTTGTCACAAGTCTGACACTTAGGCCAGACCCGTCAGTGACGCTTAGATCAATTTTCAGCTTTGCATGGAAACCAAATAAAATCGGGAGCAATTATTGTGGTGATTTTGGGGGCTTTGCGTTTCGTAATTCCATGTTGTAGATCGTCAGCTTGTAACAGACTGCGCAGCGTCACTGAGCGTGGGGAGCTCATACTGATTTGCGCCAGGTCGGAATGTGTAAGCCTACATGAGCAAAAACAAAAGGGTTTTATAATCCAGAGTTTGCAAAACAAACAGGCGACCTCCTGCCCTGCACAAAGAACTTGGGATTTGAATTATCACATGCAAAGTAAATACAGTTGGCTGCACAGCAGCTGAAGCCTGTAATTTTGGCTTGCCAAACTCGGAAGGCTTAAAGACCTGTGAAAGGAATCACTCCTAATAATTCTTCAAATAGGTCCGACGCATATTTAGAATAAAACTAGCACTGGGAGAAAGGCAAGCAAAAAAATTGGCCGTGGCTCATTCATTGCTTGTATTCATAGAATTATTAAAGCATAAAAAGGGGGAAAAAACCCCACTGAGCCATCAGCAGACCAATGGGGAATTGTTATCATCTGACTAAAGGCCAATACCTCAAGAATAGCAGGATTTAGGGAATAATGAGGGCTTTTTAAAATTGAAAATGGCATGTCTGGTAAGCAGACGGTTTTCACGACAATGAATAAAGGCAGCTGGGGGATGTTACAAGACTGTACAATCTCCGCTACAGCGCACAGACTGAACGAAGCAAGAGCTAAGAGAGGGAGAGAGGATAGCCACATTAGCATCTCTGAGGGCCGGCTCCACCGAGCTGGTGCCTCTGCACCGGGCCAGGAAAAGCCCCAAAGATGCTCCCGCCTTTCCGTTCCCTGCATCTTCCCAAATCCCATTGGTTTCAGAATGCTTTACTGCCAATTTCGTTGAATGTGCCATTTTCTGAAGAGAGGGAGAAGGATCTTCCCAGTCTCAGAAGACGGGAGCCCGGCTGCACCACGCTCCGTGGGAAATGGCAGCGCCTCCCTCCCCATCCCTCTGGCCGCCGCTGCTCCATCGGCCCGGCACAAACCTCCCTCCTTGGGGCACAGCCTGACTTCAGCTGTGGGATTGGGAATGTATGATGGAAGGGGACTCTGGTGACTTTTAAGCTTCCATCTCAGCGAAATTCGTGCCCCAAGCTGGTTTGTGTGAGCCCCACAGTCACGGGCTGCGCGGGGTGCTTTTCGTGCGTGCGCCTCCATGGGAAAATGCTTGTGTTGCGAAAATCAAAGCCCCAGGCGGCAGATTCGCGGAGGCCTGTGCAATGAGTGAAACGCATAAAAAATACACGTGACAGGGACTATGTATATCGGAGTGATAAGCCAAATATATAGGCCTTCTGGAAAACTGGTTTCCTGTGTCAAAATTCCATCTCTTTTAATCTACCTTTAAAAAAAATGGTTGGATTCCTAAAATTAGACTTAGAAGCCTGTGATTTCTGGCTGGAGAGGCAGCGGTATTCTACCAGCAATTGAGTCAATTCTCGTTAAGAGTCATGACTGTTTGCATAAACAGAAATGACAGTTTATAGGTAAATCCTACCCAGTGTGGAGTCCATTCATTTTAAATGTTATGCTCAAAAGGCCGCAGCAGCGTAATAATGTGAAGGCAGGCATGAAGCCTCCACTAAAACTGCTCCCACTGGCTCAGTGCCGTTGCATAGCGTGCTCTGGATATTTACAGAATGATTATCCACTGGGTGGTCAATCAGAGCTCAGTCTGTCTGTCATAAATATTAGACCTAAAGGCCACAGGTGTAGATTTTACAGAACTGTTTCTTGTCTCCGCTCTCATAGGATACAATACCTATGTACCTTCCTAAAGAATTTGCTCTCATTCATTCAAGCCTTTCTTAAAGAGGCTCTTCTGCAGACTGCATCTCCTGTGTTAGTTTATCAAGGATCCTCCCCTGATGCTCGTACCTCCGGGCAGAACTCTTCTGTTCTTTTTTCATCTCTCCTGTGGTCATGCAGACAATGAACGAGGAAGTCTGTTGCTTACATTTTTCCACTTAGACGGTCTTATCAGTTGATGGCAGATGGTTTGGGGGGATCTTAGGGAGAAAAGAGCCACTGCTAATGTCACCGCCGTATCTTGAACTTTAGTCTTTTCCACCGCATGTTATTTGTTAGCAAAACATGGACACCAGAGCAACAGAGCAGCCCGTCTGAACGGTGAGAGCAGCTTTTCTCACCAAGAGAGACAAACCACAAATAACTCTGTTCTGTGTATCAGATGGAAAAAAACCCCAAACAACCACCCAACAAGCCAGAAACACTCCATTAGAGGAGTTCGGCAAATGTCAGGTGTTAAATGCTTTGCGGTACACAAAATGCAATAACAGAATTTCAACATTAAATAACGGTTTTACAGAAGGGGGTCAAAAAAAAAACCAAAAAAAAACCCAAAAAGGAAAACGGGCAGCAGAGCATCCAGAGGCTCTCCACAGAGCAGGCAGCATTCCTAGGGGTAAAACAACACTAGGAGGCCTGACTGTAACTATAGCTGTGACACAGGATGGCTCCAAAGGTGGCCAGTACAGAGAACCATAAGCGACAACCGGCGCTGGCCCATCTGCAGTTTGGCCTCCCCAGTGGAAGAGCGCACCGAGTCCATCTCCAGCCCTGGGAACCACCGGGCTGTGCTAGGGCAGAGCTCGCCCAGAGGGGCTGAGCGTTACGCATCAGGGCTGCTGAGCCCCTCAGGTGTGGTATCAGGGGATGCTGCTGTACCCTTGCAGGGCACGAGCGGTACCACCTATGGAGGAGGAAGCCCACTGCCATATCGCACACCAGGGCAGCCCTGGAGAGGGGGATTATGGTAACGCAGCTTTGCAGTTTACGGACAAGTCTAGTTTTTTCTTTGTGGGTGGGTTTTTTTGTTGGTGGTTGGTTGGGCTTTTGACAGACAGGAATACCTTAAGCAAAACACATTAATGGCAAGGAACTGCCTCAACCAGTATATTTCCTCTCTGCTCCAAAACCTTCTGAACTTAATTACGGTATTTTTGCGTTCCCCTGTGATTTAAATTCCATCTTAATGGTTTAAGAATGATGCTGAAGTCTTTGCAAACCTAGGGGTTTTGCATAATTCTTGAGCATATTTAGACCACATCTCTAAGGCCAGCAAAGTCATACTTAAATACGTAGGAGCACAACTGAATCGCACTGGTCTCCCAGCAGAGAACTTGAAAGAGATACAAGCACCATTACCATCACGCTGCAGAACTCCACCATGTGTTCAATCCAATTTTACAAACTCAGACTGCTCCTCTCAGAATTGCTTTAGCCCAGACAAAATCAACACTACTCACAATAATAACTCATGCCTTCACATGTGCAGAGGACGCGCTACTTTTGGCATTCCTCTACATTGTGAAGGGCTTTGAATTCTTTCCTGGGGATCTTGGGGGAATTTGTACTGACTGGAGTTAAATGAACCACATTAGCCTCCGTCCTGAGCAGAAAGCGTTTGTGTAGGAAAATAATGAGTTTTAGTTTGTAAAATCTTTTGGCCCAGCCGCTGCCAAATCCTGCAGTTTGTGTTTTAGGCAGGACTGGATTGAGCAAGGTTTGGACTCACTGAACAGCCTGCCCAAAAAAAACATGTCCAGGCAACCAAAAGCATTCTCTAAGTCTCGCTGGAGGGCTGCAGGGATTCCCTGCAGTGCTGTGCCAGGGCACCAGCACCTATTTGGGGACTGCAGCTGAGTTCTGCCTGTGACATTCAGGAAGCAAATCCCAGCCTGTGTGGTTTTGTACTGGAACAAAAGACTATTTTCATATAGAATTAGCCGATTGTCAAATTGTAGCTAGAGGCTCAGAGGAGTTTTTGTACATGACCAGGAGGAGATGATTATTGCAGTTGATTTTTTCATGAAATTGTGAAACATGCATCATCAATATTTAATGTGAATAAAAATATAGCTGTTTTATACTAAAATTCACATATACAAATTAACACTGAAGGAGACTCTTCTGATTCCTGAAGGATTTTAAAAACGCAGTTTCAGAGTACTAGTCACTTCTGCTAAGGGTTTTAAAATTGGGAGTACATATTTATTGTAGAATATTAATAATCCATTTACATATAGTAAAAGTTTCAAAGAACTGTCAGATAGTTCTCTCCAGAAAAGAAGGACTTTTCCATCCATAATAAAGATGCACAAGGTATTGCCAAAAACTGGGTGTGCACTGCTACAATTTAAAATCAGGAATATTACTGTTAAAAATGGGACAAATCTGGCATTCCTTACCAAGGAAGAAAGACTCCCAGAAGCAAATGCAGTTATCGGCTCTTCAGTATTAGCCAGGATACAGGAGGCGCTGGAAGCAGCACTGGAGACGGCGTAATCTTAGAGCGCTCGCTGACGATCAGCTGGACAGGCCACTTGGCCTCCTGCATGGAAGCCTGCTAAAGCCAGAGATGATACCAGATTAATTCAGAGTGTTTGGGATATTCTAGATTCAGAAAATTCACTGTCAGTCAAAACCACGAGGCGTCAACTATTTCATTCCACAGCAGGAAAGAAAGAACGACATTCTGAAGTTGTTGCTTCTGTGACACCATCAGGGTGTGCTCTGCTCTTCCTTCTCCTGCTTTTCCATTAGTCCAGGGGATAGGGAGGAAGATAAAACAAGGCTGGAGCAAAAATTATTTTAATTTTTCTGGCACAGCCAAGACAAGCCTTACCTCAGCTGTCAGTGACAGTGTGTAGGATACCAACGCTGTTACTAGACCTTCTGCCTCGGCAGCATGGAAAGGTTCTTCACCCAGCTACTACCCGACCTCACCCGCCAGCATGGATTGCAGTTTCGACGGAAAATGGAAAGATCCTGTCATGGCCATTCTCTTGGGGAATCTGTCCTAAGAAGTTCCCAAATCTCTAGTTTTTACTATAAATCTGTGTGCATTGTCATTTATATCACAGTGAAATAAAGCAAATATGCAAAAACTGCTTTCTCCTTTTTCACGGTGTATATTGTATTCAGTTAGGTCCAAATTAAAAGAGTATTCCCAAAATTAAAAGAATGGTCCACCTTGTCCTGTTTATATTCACCAGCTATTGATACATTCACAAAGGAGAAATGTTACCAGAAATTGCAACTCGCTTTCCTGGCTGACGCTGATGATGAAAGTTGGAGCTCAGAAGAGGTTTCTGTCAATGTATTTTATGAACACATAGATAGGCAAAGGGTCTCTCTGATGCTTTACAATGCATTCATTTAACGGCAATTTTAGCTTTTATTAGCTAACCTTTAATGGAGGTATTCTTACAGCCTATACACCGCAGCAAGGTAAGGATCAGATCCTAAACATCGAACAAATACATTTAAAAATAGGACTCAGCCTTGGCTGAAGACAAGGCTCATACCTGAAGATTTGCCAGTTGGTATTTGCCATAGTTTGATGATGATGATGAATTACAGGTTGAGGAAGGTCATTATTCCCCTCTGCTTGGCAGTAGTGCTACCACATCTGGAGCGCTACGTCCAGTGCTGGGCTCCTTAGGCAAAGAAAGACACGGACATACATGAGCAGTTACAATATACACAAAAGGCCCGATCCGAAACGCAGGAACATTGCTATACATTGCTATGCAGCAATGCATTAAAGCTCTAAAATACCTCCACAGTTTGCGAGTAGTTTTATTTGTTTTCTCTTTTTACCATTGCTTTGGGGGTTTTTGTGTCTGGTTTGGTTTTTGTTTTTTTTTTTAAAAATCTTGGAGATACTTACATGCTTCCTCTTTCAAAAAAGAAACAATAAAAGAGAGGAGGCATTGCTAGCAGAAGCAAAATAACCCGGGTAGCAGAGCACGTAGCATAGGTCTCCCAGGTAAGTATGCTTTCCTAACTCAATCTTTTTTCTCTGCAGCTTCCAGTACCAAGGGAAAGAACCTTGGGCCAGTTCTGCAGCAGCATTTCTGAGTGTTGTCTGGCTGCAGCATTATGACAGAAAGGTTTGTTGCAAGCTGCCAAATTGGGGACCATGATAATTACCTGAACCAAAGACTCTGAAGAACAGCTTCTGGGTAGTGGAATTTGGTAATACATGCTGTTCCTTTCATGCCGTGTGATTCAGTATTATCCGGGAACTGTTGGAACAGTGGTAACAACTCTGAGAAGGCTTCCTTGCATGTGCAGCTCAGCCATGTCGACACACAGAGCAATGCCCGCTCAGTGCGTACTTTCCTTTCCTTTTCTGCTATAGAATTTGTTGTTTCCAACAGCCTGCAGTAAAGCTCGGGTTTATTTGTCTTTCTCAATCATCATAGACCACTGCATGCAATAATCCTTTTATACATTCTTTTAATTAGGTTGTAAAATGTGAACAGTTCCTATCCGAAATGTATTGTTATCCAATTAAGAAATATATATAACTACTAGTATTTATCGTTAATTATTATTTCACAGCTACAAGGTGGGCTTTTGCATTTATTATATGCCATCAATAAGTCAAGAAAATGCAGAGTCAAGTTCATTTCCCTGCAATTACCGAAGTTGCACCTAACCTAAAATTCACACTAGGCACCCACAATTAAATAAGTGTATGTTAAATGGTATTAGGTGAGTGTGGGAAAAATTCTTCAGCTCATGTTTAGATTGCCAGACTGTTACAGGAAAACACCATCAAATGCATCGCAGGAAATGTTACCGCGACACTGGTGACCATGTAGAGCAGTGCTCATTTCACACCTCAGCCTGTACCGACCGTGCCATCTCGTATTTCTAAGGTCAGAGTTAGACTATAGCTAGATACGCTCGTTTTCCATTGAACAATGTCAGCTAGGAGTATTTTTGTAGTAGCAAAAGCCCCAGGGTAGACACAGTCACACTGCGAGAAACCAAAGCTGATTTCATTCAGGGAGGTGGCATAAGCAGTTCTGACAAACCACTCCTTTACTGCTATAAGTTGCACCCAGAGCAGGAGGATTTTCAAGTAGAGTAGCCTGTCTTTTTGGTGAATGTCTGAATGACTGGGATTCAGTGAATTCCGTCTGCTGGTTTAATCATCAATTTTCCCAGTAAAGACCAGGTACTGACAGGGGACATGATAAGAACACTGATTTATTGCTCTCCTCTACAGCTCCACCAACATATATAGCAGCAGACCTTTGCTATAAGGACTAGCTAACAGAACTGAATAAACCCAATGTTATTAAGGCCTTTTCTACACAGAACAGTTAAATTTCTTTAATTATATCGTAAACTGCATTGATAAAAATGTTCCTTTGCTGCTATAATAGTCTCTCAAATATTTAATGTGCTCAGCTGGTCTGAGGCACCTTCACAGCAGTATAACTAAAACCATACTAAATGAAAAATTATATGATCACATTATATAAGTGGACCATACTAAATTAATATCTTGCAGTGAAAGTTTACCAGTTAGAACAAACAGGGGAAAAAAAATTGTCCCACAGAAAATAGTGCAAATAGACAAGAAACTAATTTTTGGTATCCAAGAGGGAGAGGCAGGGGGGAGACCGGGTACTGCAGCACATAGAAATTACCCTAGTTTTTACTTCCTGAACACCGGAGCGCCGCACGCAAAGCATTCGCTTGTTTGGAAGACGGACAAAGCCACAAAAGCACTAGAAGATTTGCATCTTGGCCCTTGGGAAGTGAAGAAACCACCCAGCAGTATGCTTTTGAGGCTCAGAGCCTCGGCAGTGACACGCGGGGCTGCCTCAGCTCAGCTCCCTGCAGAGACAGACAAGAAGAGAAGGGGAGGATTGGCAGGGGAAACTGCGGCTGCTGTAGGTTGCAAGATAATACAGTAAAAGCTGGAATATGTAACATAACTCTGTGCTCTCCCTGCCGTTTAGCACAACAGGCTGTGCGGCTTGCTTGAGAATTCAAGTGCCAGATGACAGCAAATTTGTAACAGTCATTCAGAATCTTTTTTCAAACTGTTAATTATAAGTACTTCATTTTAAGAACACAGTTTATCATCCTCTTCAGAAAAAATAGCCAAAACCACGGGGCAAACAGACTGTCATGAAACATGAGGTTGCGTGTGCCAGTCTGGACACAGTCCTCTTGTTAAGTCAAAGGGACATCATTTCCCCCCAGGACTAAGTATCTGGGATGCATGGATTCAGGGCAATCAGAAATGGGACCAAACACTGACCCCTAATCCCTAATTATAACATTTGCTGTATCACAAATCAAAAGGAAATGAAAAGGAACAATGTTTGGCATCAGGGCTATTTACCACAAAGGTTAATCACAGACAACAGGAGCTCTGAACAGAAGGAATTTAGTTGGTGTAAGTGTCCCGATTTAAACTGGAAAAGAGTCTGCACTTACCAGATATTTGCTTTTACAGTGGTTTTAACAGCGTTCTTGCAAAATAGAGCAATGCACGAGTAAGACTGTATTTGATAATGTGCTCCGAGAGAATATAACATGATAAAATTCTTGGATAGCTCCTCAGCTGGCAGAACCCCACTGGAGTCCTGCCATTTACACCAACTGAGGATATGGCTGATGACCAAATTTTCACCCTAGGCAACGAGAATCATGTTTTGCAATGTGTCAACTACACTTCACATGCAAGCAGAGATCCATAATCGTTAATGAATGGCAGCTAATTCTTCCTGTACACACTGGCAGAAATGATTAGCGGCTAAACTAATGAATGGAGCTCTACACCAGTGTTCAGACAAGTGTGGTGGGATCTTCAGTGAACTTCTGGCTTCAGTGCCAGTTTAGCGATGCTCATATTAGTAACAACTCCTTGAGTCACCACAGGATCCCTTTGCAGCAGTGAACAATATGCATGGGCTATTCAGTATCATGATACTTACAAATAAATTATTGGACACTCCATTTTTATTATTTACCCGGTGCTAATAACATCTCCATGACTTGGCATTCGATCTAATGTTTAACCACAGGGATTCAATAAAAGAGTTGTATCCAATTTGGAATCCGAAGTTGACAGGTTAAATCAATGTAGTTCTAAGAAAATAGGTCACAATGACAATAAACAGACCAAAAAATATTAGGAAGGGAAATGAATCTTAAAAGGATACTAAACTAACAGAAGTGCATGGCAGGATTTGGAAATAGAGCAAACATTTGAAAAATGCCCCAACTGAAAAAAGCTCAAAACGTATATTGTTTTAAAACTTTGGAAAAATGTGTTTTAGCAGCTAATGATGATAGATGCAGAAAAGAAGGGTAAAAAGGAAACATTTCCCGTGCTGGCTTATTAGAACAGTAACATCAGTGCTTGTAATTTACATCTAAAAGGCATTTTATAGACACTTTCCATGTAAGCCAGAGTTTCTCCTTGCCTGCAACTAAGACCAAGTTTTAGCCTCTTCGCAACAGGTCTAATCCTCTACTTTAGGTTAATTGTATATTAAAAGCAACCAAAAATCACAGAACTCATTCTGCAGGTACATTTGGTGAAAATAAACATTGCCATAACTACATCATACACCTTCCCCCCCGCCACCAATTAATCTTGAAAACAAAATACATGTCTGGGGAAAGCAAAGGGGATTGCTCCCTTCCTCTCTCCTCCCTGAACAGTACCCAAGTTACTCTCTCCTAAGAGACAGTATCAGCCTTTGCATGCCATGGCTGCGGTTCAGACTCCTACCTTGACTCCTACAATGGCAGATAAGTGGAATTTAGGCACCTATGTTAAGAAAGAATCAGCAGGATTAGCAAGAGCCATCCGAACCTAGAGGGTATCTAAAACACAGTGACAGCTCTCTGGCCCAAAAACTTCAAGCTGGAACATGTACAGACCAAAATGTCCTGATATGGGAAAGAGAGTGCCTGCTCAGCCTAAGCAACTTGTGAATTAGACATTCATTTCTGCCTGTGTTTTTGAAAACACCAATTAATTAAGTGTAGCATATGTACACTTAACATGCAGAGACTGCTTCCTGAAGAAGGGAGCCACCAAGCAGCCAGAACTGAAAAACACAAGGACTCATTAAACTCATTACTATACCATTTATTGGGCAAGGTACTAAAAAAGGTTGATATTCTGTTTTTTGGACTGTTCTATTCATTATAACAAATTCAAATGCTCCATACTACTGACTAGCTTAATATCCTTTGACTTGCTGAATGCACAGTGGTCCAGTTTCAAAAAGAATATTGTACATTCTGGTATTCAGCGTCTCCTAGGTAGTTGTTTCTTCCTTTATTTTTTCACTCCCTCCTTCCCCCACCTCCCTATCCCAGGACCCATAGCTTAGAGCTAGATCTTCAAAGAGTAGGAGCAAGGTGTAGAAAGGGCACACAAGAGAAGCAGCATGACAATAACACCCCTCTCCTCAGCTGGGTCAGCTAATTTTCAGAGCTTTCCCTTGTCTCAATGTGCAGCACGTCTGCAATGCATTCCCAGGCATCAAACCTTTCTCCTGCTATAGGATTTAATTACCAGCGTTCATCTACAAACTCTACTCCTGAATTGTAGGTGATCTAGCCCATGCATCACAGTGAAGTCGCTATTTTGGGGTAAGACCATTGGTGGCTAAACCAAGTTGTGGGGTCTATCTCTCACCAGATTCACGCAATCTTCAGGTGGTTTGGCATATGGCCGATAGAGTTCCTAATGCCAACAAAATAATAATAAAAAAGTAGCAATAAAAGCCTTTAAGGATTTGGACTACTCACTGATGAACGGAGCCTATCAAAACCCATGCTGTTCAGTAATGTGAGTCTTGGAGCCACGTTCCACCACATGTAGCACCACCTGCCTCATCAGCTGTCAGACACGTGCAAAAGGAAACGGGGAAAGACTGTAAAGGGCTTGGGCACTTCTCAAAGCAAACTGTAAGCACAGATACTCTGTGGAGATACTACTTTTCTCTTTCTCCACCACTTTATGAAGGAGAACAGAGCTATTAAAAATTGGCTCTCTTCTGTATCTGAGGTAGAAACTTACCAGTGGCTTTCTACCTTTCACTGAATTTTCAGTATTATTTTTAACTGTAGCTAGTGACAAAGTTTCCATGACTGATGGTGCAGACCGAGGTGCTGGCTCATCTCTGATGAGTGTTGCCAAACTTACTCTAGAAGCAAAAGACTTGCAGTGTTTTCTATTCTCAAGTTTGTCCCACCACCACTGCTGTGTATTTCACCATTCACACTGAATTTAATTCTGTTCCACTTTGAGCTAAGACTTTTCTTTAAGTTTTAATGCCCTATCAGTACTTATTATCAATGAAGTAAAAATTGTCAAGAAGAGTGGGCACAACAATAAAAATTACACTGAGGAAAGGATGCTAAAACCTCTCAGTCACAAGTATTCCTGTATAGAGCTATCCAAGAACTGAGGACCATGACGCGAATTGTCAGATAAGCAACAGCTTAGGTCTGTTTGTACTTAGATGAGAAATCTCTGATATCTCTGATAACACAATCTGAAAAGCATAGTGTTGCAGCTACACGAAACGGCGCTCTTCCTTTTCCTTCAGATCTAAATCAGTGCTACATGGGTCTTACCACAGGTATCAGAAGAAAAGTGGTTTAGTGAAGTGATCCTTTGGCTGGTAACCAAAAACTTCTATAGTGCTATTCTTAGAAATGCATCACATCAGTGTGTGCTTTTAGGCAAATCACTAATTCAAACCACATCACTCTCCTTATTTGCAGAACTGGGAAATAAAGACGCTTTCATATTTTTGCAGCGTTCTTTGAAATCCATGCCCTGAAAGGTTCATAAGAGCATTTGATATTAATGATTACTATTCTTACTCAAGTCGTAAGAAAACTGAGAACAGACACTAGTTACTGTTTAAAAGGCAGTATGAATTCTGTTCATCTCCAGGGCAGGAGTTAAAGGGTGTCTTTGACCTCCTCTCATCACTTGTTATGGAGGAGAATATTTCAAATAAAAAGTGGCAGATAATAGTTGTGTCTTGGCTGTTTTCCAGCATAAACACTTGCATTTTGCTTACTTAAAATTCAGTAAATTGTATATGTGCTTCAGTACGTACTCCATATTATTATGGGATGTTATTGAAAAATGCCGACAGGTGCTATTCTTAATATCTGTTTCTTACATTTGATAGTGGTGTATGGTCAAATTGTGCTCTCAATGCCCGTGCAAACCCAGGAATGCCATGCAAGCAGGGGAAAATCAGTGCAGTTTCCTGGTTGTAATCAAAGTCATAATTTGTTAAATTGAAATTGAACTCTATGATCTTCCCAGATGAAAAAAAGGTGTAAAAGGGAGCACAGTCTTGAAGAGTGACCAGTAACACGTACTGAAGGCAAAGCTGTAACCATGAGGCCGCTTTGACATGCCCCTAGTGCAACTTTGCCAAATGGAAACACTTCTGAAAACTTCAGCAGGGCCTTTATCACAAGCTGATACTGAACTTAGCTATGGACAGACAGAGCTTAAAGCAGAAATTCACCAAGTGACCGTAAAGTAGCCTTAGGTTTATGACAACAGTCATACATCTATAGTATACAACATCCTAGAGTTCCCCACACGGGTGATGGGTGCTGGTTATGGAGCTGCCACAGAGGTGTCCTTTTTGGCCTGGCTCATTGTGCCCAGCTTACAGACATGCGTAGTTAAGTTCTGGACCAGCCTTACTACAGGCTAAGGACCAGCCTCATTAACCTACCGTGCAACGTGCCGAGAGGTTAGCTCCCACTGGCAGGGCCAAGAGGCCATACTTGTGTAGATAGCATTATATAATGGCTCTTTTTAAAAAAGTAAGTACTGTGTGATCATCTTTGAAAATTATGATTTTAGTAATAACATCATATACTGCCTTGAAAAGGGGATGTTCAGGGATAAGCAGGATTTACCTTATTTTGCCTTTGCAGTGCAGAGGAAGCAATGGAAGCAATACAAGCTGCAGAGAGCTGTGTTTTATCACGCGGGAAGCCATCAAGAAACCCTTCTAGAAGAAGAGACCATACGCGGACTACGACAGCATGATGTATGAGTCACATTGCTGAAATCAACTCTTGGATTCAACAGTGCCATTTGAAGGGACAAACCCATTATTTTCGTTAGCCGTTCAAGCAAGGGAAACACACTAACTCAATTGCCAGCACAGCTTCCAGAAGGAAATTGTGTATTCCTTTTAGTATTCAAGACGTTGCTGTATTGCCTTATTCATATGAAATTCAGCATCTTTTTTGAAAACAGGAAAACAATGACTTGGTTTCCATTTTAATTTGGAAGGAGTCCAAATTAAGCTATTATGAGAGATAAATGATATAATGAGAGCTGCATGAAATTTACTGTAAAAAATGAACAAGCAAAATGACCTCTCAAATGTTTGCATTTTTCTTTTTTGAACTTACTGAAATTTTAATGTTCTAGGTAGCAAAGTCAAGTTTCATATTCAGCTTTCCTGTTAATGTCAACATGCATATGACAGGTTCCAACTAAGCAGAAAAATAGGACATTAGGATGCCAACCTAGCGTTCCGTTATTATCAAGAATAAACGAACTCAACTTGCACGGAGGTTCGATATTAACTGTTTCCAGAATACACTCCTATGTACAATACTGCCTCATAGGAATTTGTCTGACTGGCAAATATTAGGTTGTTCTGGCAGTGAAAAGAGATTCTGAGAGCCTTTATTATTCTGAGGCTATAACTGTGAACCAAAATATACTGGAAGCACTGGTGAAAACAAGGGCTCCTGCACTGGATGAGCGCAAACCTTTTGAGTAGTAAAGTCTCCCAGCTCATAGCAAAGGTCATCTTTAGTTTTGCAGCTTCAGGCTTTTAATCCTAAGTAAGCCAATCAGATCCATATTAAGTGATGAAAACATTATGTTAATGAGCGTAATTATGCTAATGAACATTCCTTCAAGGAATCTTCATTCTTGATTATTTAGTTAGATATTATCATCTGAAACCAATGGAAAATGTTTTGAAAAACTCAATTAACCCCTTTGGGGCAATCACAGACCTCAACAGATTGGCTTTCAATACTACCTCTCCTGTTTATTCCCAGACTTGCATCTGTCTGTGGTCATCATTTCACTGAGAGTTCTCTGCCTTTTTCAAAATCTTCATTTTCTTCCTGACAGGGACTTCAATCCTGCCTGCAAAAAAACCCAAAAACTAACCACCCAGAGAAAAAACCTATCATCATGTTTTATTTCTGAAGCCCTCTGTATTTCTTTGCAAGACCTACTGTCTTGATTCAGTGGCTGGCGGTGTTGGTTCTGCAGACTATCCCAGCGGTATCATATCCTGAACAATAATGAGAAAACGCTAAAACAGCAGAAAAGTTGTCAGAATGCCTGCACAGGACTGAAGTAGTGTGACTAGCCAGGGACTGCCCAAGGACTAGCACTATCCTGGCCAGTATATATGCTGTATTGTGCAGGAAAAGGAGCACTTGCTACAGATGGTACTTACTGTTTTCTATCACATAGCTCCTGTTTCACATTCCTGATATGATGTGATTAAATGCATTTCTAAGGTTACACTTGCACTCCAGTGCGTTAGGGCACACTCAGCGTCATGCACAAAACACATGTTTTAAAGGCCAGCAAGCTATTTGGCCAGATGCATTTGAGGCATTTAAATATTATTCCATCCATCCATGTGCGGGTATTAATAGCATCTACATGTGTAAAATTTATATGGGTGGATATAAAACATCATCACTCCAGTAAATTCAAGGCCACATCATTTCAGCTCAGCAGCTGGCACTACAGCATTTAAAAAGATAGACTTTTCTAATGATGAAATACAGGAGTATGTCTGTTGATGGTTATGTGTTCTGCACAATAAGCCTCTGTGCTGCAAGGTTAGCCTAGTTTACATTCCGCAATCAGCAGTGCCCCACCAGTGGGTTTTTAATATGCTTTATTAGCTTAATATGCCTGAACATCGCACTTGCCTGTAGAAGGGGCAGGGGACTGCCAGCCCTGGCCCCAGCTACAGGGAGAACGGTGCCGGCAGCCCTGGAGCCCCCAGTGCACGAGGGGACATAGCACGGGGCTAATGGGTCCGAGAAGTTACAGGTCTTGTAACTCTCCTCTCGCCATTGTGGCATTACTTCACGCCATCAAAACTGAAAAATAAAACATGAGAAGCGCTCTGCAGTGCCCTGCGTAATCCCACAGAGGTCACGGCAGAGACTGATTTACGATGATTGACAGCCGCCTGTGATTATGAAAATGGGTAGCCCGTATAGCATATATTACTCATGCCTGCAGAACAGGGCACAGAGAAATCATTTTCCCTTTTAGTATTCCTAAAGGTTTACTGTTCTTAGCTTTATTCAAAGAAACTTAAGGCCCTGGGAAAACGATGCAGCATATATAAACAGGGCAAACATTATGTCAAGCTATTTTAAAAATGTCACTCTGTTAGCTGATATAAGGTTCTGACTTAATGTGTAAGAGAAAACGAATGAGTCTGAAAATCTCTGTTTAGTAGTTTAGAAAATGGGCTCTGAGATTTCTTTAAACAAGGTCATAAAGACCTCTCAACCTTTCCTTTTATTTATTTTTTTGCAAATATATTGACTGGCTTGATGGTGCACCACAGACAAATATCTACATGCTTCACATAATGAAACAGCGTCATTACTTTATCTGGACAAACTCCCAGTGTAATTGCAACCAAAGTAAAACATCTCTGAGACTGCAAAGAAGTGTCAAAACAAGACGCAGAATAGCGTAGACCTGAGATGTTTTCCATTTGCAGGCCTTCATATAGGTGTCTTCTTTCATACTTTTAGTCGTATATTGGAAAGCATAATTTGATGATAGACGTGAAACTGTGTATTAGTTTTTATTTTGACAAATTCATTAAACATCACATAGTTTGAAAAATGAACCAGGAGGCACTAAGCCAGCCTGGGAAGATTGTACTTCATAAACTGAATTGCTCACATGGGCAACATTTTGGTGGAAGTTATAGATTTTCTAGCATATCCCTGATAGATAGCACTAATATAACTTCAATAAAAACTCCGGATATGTCAATATAAAATTTTTTCTAGCATCGAAAGATGTAAGATACTTCAGCTAATAAATTGGAAGACTCCCTATTCCTCACGGTACGCTAACTTACACGTCGGATTATAACAAATATTGAAACCATCTAAGGTACAGCAGGCAGCCGGAGGTTTGCTGCTTATAAAAGTTGCACGAAATTAAGTTATCAATGTACTATAGACAATAATTGGAATGTAAGATCTAGAACAAGCATTTCTGTAAAATGTTGGCATTGTTCTATTTTTAACTATTAGATAACATACGATTTTTCAAAATTGACACATGAATGAAAAAGATAAACAGTATTTGCTGCACAAAAATTGATGTTCTTTCTCTTTGTTCCCAAAATATGACCTTTCACTTACCTGCCTAAGATTTACTGACTTTCTTTAAGCTGCTATCACTTCCAAATTGATTTGGTATGCAAACAGGTATCTTGTTCTGAAAGAAAAACAGATAAAGGACTTAGAAGGCTGCTAGAGCATGAGGACAGTATAGTGTGGATATACACACACACACGTATATATCATACACGTGCAGATGTGTATGCACAAACATAAACATACAGCACTGAATTTTGCCAAGTTTAAATTATTTATCTATTTCTGCATCCTACAAACAGTGACCTCCCACAATAGGATGCACCCTCACAAAAAGTGGCTGGAATATGTGCCTGGTTGTTTTCACACATTCAATTAGCAGTGACTGTAAACAAAAAGAAGACGGAGAAATGCACAAAGGTTTGAATAATGACAGTTTTTAAAACTGAAAAAAGGTACCATAGAAGAAGGTTACCAAGTTTGAAGTAGGATGCTGGCCGGAATTTGAGACCCTACTTGGACTTGGCTAAGAAAATTCAGCAACTTTTGATAGAAAAATGTATTGTGGATAGGATGAAGTTGGTGAGATGTACCATACGTAGATGGGATAGATGTCTTCCTCAGGCACACTAACCATTCCATACGCTCGCCATGTTCAAGAAGGACTTCCCAGCCAATGCTACAAATGGAATGTACAGACTTTGTGATTATACAGTACTTTCAAAATAATTACTGCATTATAAAACAAAAAAACTATGTTCAAATGTGTCTAAGTAAGTTATGTTAATGCACTTTTAATACTACAAAGTATTCAAAAGTCAGTGCATCTGAACGGTGATGAGCGTGCATGAGCAGTGTAATGCAGTTCCTTAATTGTAAGATCTCAGGTTAATAAAAAGCACTTTAAAGGCTCAGAACACTTCAGTGCATCTGGACTGAGAGAAAACAGTGTTCATTGCCAGCTTTCATTTTCCTGACTCGCAAATTCCTGTAGTTAAGTTTTAGCACCAACACAACATAGGGCTCTTTTTTTCCTATCACAGGCACTTTTTTCTACTTCTACCTGGTATTTGCCTCTACTCCAGATAGTAGTATGATAATGTATCATGGAAATTTTTTTCTTTTGAGTTAAAACCAGAGGAAAATACATTAAATCTCTCCAGCTGGTGAAATGAGTTCTTTACCTATGTCTTTGGGCCCCTGGCCAAGAAAGTGCTTTCCTTCTTCTTCAATTTATGCAGGCCCTGCTCTTTCCCGAGTACAAAAGTGATCCATGTTATAATCCGCAGTAGTCTTCTCTAGCATCTAATTCCCATCTAAATAGTAAAAAAAACAAAACAAAACAAAACAATAAATTTGGATGCTTGTTAAAGTATTATTATTGCCATATACATACACCTTCATTGCTTCCAAATAACCAAATATTGACATGATGCAAAGCTCAATTTCTTGACTCTCAAACCCTGCACTGGATAATTTGGAGAAACTATTCTTTCACTTAAGACAATTGATAATTTTATTCTTCCTGAAAAAACACCCACAAACTGCCTTCCTTTTTGCTTTTTGAGCCAAAGAAATGAACAGATCTACAAAACCTTTTGGGTTTGTTGCTGTTCAGGTACAATGGAAGGGGAAGAGGGTGTTATATTCACAAGATGGTTGAATACCGTACTTGAAATACTTGAATAAGATTTTCTCTTCTGTGAACAAATACAATAATTTCCATAATTTATTCATTAACTGTAGAAATGTACAGAGCATAAATTCCTTTATGTTTTTTTTAACAAAAACGTAAGCAATTAATCTAATATCCATACAGCATATTCTTCCAGAATTATTATTTCGCTTCTAAAAAGTGATGAACTCAGACAACAAAAATTAGCAGATGATACTATCACTACACCGCTTTCCAGACAAGTATCTGGGGTTAGAGCAGAATTCCCACACTGTGGATCAAAAGCGTAATTTAAACTGAATTAGGGAATCACCTACCTATAGAATTTGTTTTCTGTGAGAAGGTTAGAGAGGAGGAAATGCCATCCTGTACAGAAATACTAACTTGCTCACTTAGGTAGCGCTACAGAGTTCACACCAGAAGCTGTAAAATCAAAACCATTTTAGTCCTAAAATCTTGACTCCATAAAATGTGTTTTTACATGCTGAGTATGTTTCTTCTTTGTTTTCAAGAGCAGACATCGTTCTGAAGCTAAAGGCTCTTTTGAAGGTATTTGTCATAGCTGGGGGGCTGCAGTGAGGAAGGGTTAGAAGGAAATTCTGGTAGCAAAGTTGCTAAGGGCACACAGCAGCTTGCTGTGGTTTGTCCTCCTGACCGGGGAAGAAAGCCAGATGCCTCTTTTCTTACATCACTCTTGTTTCTAACAGCAAAGCCATTAATTGATGGTCCCCCCACATTACTCCCAAGCCATAATGCACTGGAACACTAAATCAGATAATAGTAGAGGTTAATAAAATTTGAAATGCTTAGAGATTTGACGAGGCAGAGAAAAGCTCTTCAAGTTCATGGATCTCCTTACGTTACTGTTACATTCCAGCAGAGCATTCCCAACCCATTAAGAGGAAGCAGTTATGGTAGCTGAACAGAGTGCATGGATGACCTGAACCTTGTTCACAACAGACGAGAAAATATGATATATTGCTCAGATGTCTGAAAGATCTTTAAAGCTGGTGGAAAAGAAATATCAATGAAAGTGGGGAGACCAAAGGCTGGGCTGGAGGTAGGTCTATGAGACCATAAAAACACTACACGTAGGACTTACTCTATAGACATCCTTAAAACGGCATTCCATAAGAACAGCAACTTAAAATGAGATATATGTTTTATAATAAACACACGTGTGTGTATATATAAAATAAACACATACATCTCATATCAGCAATGATGACAGAAGAAGTAGGTACTCATGTATGTGAGCATATGCATGCTGGCAAAGCTGCAGCTGACAACACAGGCACCAGTTTTCTGGGTACCTTTTAGTAGGCTAAAACTTAGCCTCTTGCAACGTGAAGGAAGTTGGCATCAATTTAAAATTTAATTTTGAATTGATTCAAAAATAGCCCAATTCAAACTTTAGGAACAGTACTCAGAAATTAAATTTATCAGACTGTCTGGCAAAGCCATATTATGATTGAACATATTTCCCAGCTTTAAAACTTATACAAATTATTTTTGACACCGCAACTGTTAAAAATTTATGCAGACATAGAAAAGGAATAACATTGCTGAATGTTTAATGCTATTCATTTCCCAGCACGACCTAGGAGTAAACAGGACTGACACATTCCTTTCTGATTATGGGCTGTGAGTAAGATCAGCCGCCGCCTTCATGCCGATTTCTCTGTTCTGGGCGCTTCTCTCATAAACCTTCACATCTGCCTTAGTTTGCTGCCCGCTAGCATATGGTGCACTTGTGTGTGAACGTACTAGCGCAAAACAAGAATAAAGTGGGTTTTCAATTGATACACTTCTTTTACCAGAAGTGGAAGCTATTCCTTTCATATTGTAATAGACAGATAATGATCTCTAAACACTCTAATTTCCTTAAAGTTTCTCCTTCTTGATTTTATCTGTGCTGTGATTTCTTTCTTATCATATCTTCTAGTCTCATCACAATAAAGATATCTAAGAACAATACATTAAAAAGTGAGATTTCAGTTTTTAACTGTACAGAAATGTATTTTTTGGGCTGTGTGAATCAGCCTTGTGACTATCATCCTTGGTTTGCTTTCCCAGTGTATCTTTACTTGCACAGTTATGAAATTGCTACTTGATTTTCAAATCCAATGCAAAATAGATATTTATCTTAAACTTAATCACATTATTACCTATTTTAGATTTACAGAAAACCAAGGCTGAATATATGAATAGGGCCTTACTGACGTGTTTAAAGCTCACTCAGTCATTCTTCAAAATGATGGTCAACATGTTGATTCTGACTAAATGAAGCTGAAAATCAGATTTTCTCAATATATCACATCAGTATACACATCTGCTGATCAGCGTTAATTAGTCCTATATTTTCCAATTTGTAATCTGTGTATGTTTTATGGGGATGTAAGTAGTAATATATTAGCATATATAATCTCTCTTTGGAAAGCTTCTGCTGAGCAAGTGACCAATAAATTGCTGTTAATGTAAACATTAATCAAATTGAATGCCAGAATGGAAAAGGTCTCAAGTTTAGAGAGAAAATCCCCTTTCTACCATGTGTCTTACTGTTGAACTGTAATTAAGTAAGACCATGATCTTTTCTGAACATTCAGTGACAAATAAATACATTTGGTTTAGCAACCTTTATGCAGCCTTGAAGAGCTAATCACTTCGTCATTAGCGTGAATGCACGTAGACCAGTCAGTCTACAATGCTGAATTAAATTTCCATCCACCGGATGAAGGAATACAAAAATGGAGAGAAGGGGAAACATTTGCATAAATCAGTATGAAATTATTTAATCTGAGAAAGAAAAGGTCAGCAAATAATGCCACAAAGTGATGAATACTTCACAGAAATGTAATGACCTATATATGGCCTAAACAAGGTATTGTGTGTCCGTAAACGTACCATTACTGTGAACAAATGAGGGATTGCAGTTATAGTCTGTAAACGGTAATAAATATATAAACCACAATCTGTTGTCATGAACAGAGCAAGCACTTAAATTACAGTGCTGCTCTGCACTTTAATAATACTCTTCATGTTATTCACCATTCAAAATTCCTCTTGTTCTAACAGGACTTGTCTTTCCTCAGAAACCCCAACGGCTGTAAGAAGTGAAGCTAAACCAGAGTTCTTTTATGGATCTCCCAAGGTATGACCGTGCACACATACAAACTGGCCACTTCTACAGAAGAACGCTTATCTTTAAGTTTGACCAAGACAAGGCAGACTTTGTCAATAGTTCACAGAAAGGCCAATTGCAACGCTGGAACTTCTCAGACTCAGTGCAAATACAGATAAAATAGGCTATCTAAAATAAGAAAAAGCATTAAGTCAAAGAAGTCTGAAGAAGTGAGATGACTTAAAACTTAGTTGTCTATGAATCTTACATATATTCCTTTTTTAAACTATGATGAGAAACTATAAACTATATGGAGAAATCTACTCCTTAAAAAAAATTCTCCTCCTAAAGCTAACTGAAATAGAAATACCTTCAGCCGCATGCTTCTACATAATTAGAGGGACACAGGCCACAAAATAGAAGCCATCATCCTAAGGAAACCTAGAGGACTGTGCTGATGTGCCAAAGGAGAGAGGAAGCTAACTGATGAAATGAAGAAAGGCAGGAGGGATTTCTGGACAAGACACGGTAGGGAGCGCGTTAGTCGTTGAGGGGACAAACCCTGGCACCGCGCCGCTAAGTGCCGACAACCATCAAGACTCACTCGTGTCAACAGAAACTGAAAAGGCACAATGTTTCATAGCAACATGACTTCGGAGAACAAGACTGGGAAGGTAAAAAAGGATGGAAATACCGCGTGAATTTATGCAAACTTTAAGCTGAAAGCAAAGCAGCAGAGCTGAGGCCTTAAAACAGAGGTAGGTTATCTGTTGGAGCCTGGAAGTCTCAGTCTACCAGCCTAAATAATCAACGAGAGAAAAGTAAATGGGAGCTCTGGGGTTTGGATTTCTTCCTTTACCTTTCTTGTTTGCTTTCTACATACAGACAGCTGGGGAGACCAGTTACTGAGAATCATTTTGTGGTGTTACATTTCTTTACTTTATTAAAAATTACCATTGTTCACCCAGATTCTACACTACAAAAAACGTGTAAAGGTATGTGGCAGATTTTCTCCCTGCTGAGGAGTGAGGGAAATGCTTCAGGAGGGAGATGAACTCTGATAAAGAATGGCCGCCTGTTGTAAGAGAAGAGGTGGTTGATTTCTTGACTGTGTTTCTAGGTAGGTTGCTCTTCTGATCAGAATGACCATTTGGTTTTTATACTATTTCTTACTATTTCCCTTTTACCTTTTTTGTGAAGCTTATTTTGAGTGATATTGGATTAACTGCAGTAATAACCACCAAAAGGAAACTAATACAATGATCATTTAAATTAGCATTATTCACTATAAAGAGAAAGGAAACGCTATTTCTCTCTGCAGTAAAAAACAGTAAAAGCTCAGGAGGTTTTGGTACTGTTTTTAGTACAATTGCAAAGATTTCATGGGAAGGTAACTATAATTACCACCAAGTACAGCTTTGACCTTAACACACCTCAAAGGACAATTAGGTTCAGCTCTGAAGGGTTTTATCTTTAAGCCTCTTGCTGAACAAAACCACTTTCTTTCTATACTCCAGACTTCATTACATGCCAAACATAATATTTGTGGCTGCGAAAGAGCACCAGATATTCATGTTCTGGCTGTTATAGCTGTTATATACATTTGGGGTTTTTCAAAGAAACTATTTGATCAAGCTGTGAATTTACATGCACCTTCAAAAAAAAAAAAAAAAGAAAGAAAAAAAGGAAAAGAAAAGATTTGCAAAGACCATGCTCTCAAAAAGAGAAAAGGATGAAATGAAAATTGCCCTGTATTCCCTGTTAACAAATGGCTCTCCAGCATATCTTAGGTAAGGTAGCCTGAGGTAAGTCCTGTGGAGACAGCATCGAATACGTGCACGCTGCGTGTTCATGAATAGTAAGCAGGTATGAAATGGTGCCGTTAGTAAAGAGGAAACAAAATGCATCACACAAGGAGGCCTGAAGAAATGAAGAGGTCATTGCAATGTGTCCAAGGAGCTGTGAGCCCACGCCAGATGAGGAGGACAGGGTACCAGTGAGGTAGACCAGCTGTGTTTGTGCAAGGTTTAACAGCCCTTTTTTTTTGCTTTTTACAGCTAAAATTATAAGCCTATTAAGAAAAGGTTTTTCAGGAGAAGTCAGAAATTCATTCTGTTCCTTTCACAGGAAAAGGAGAATTGTCAGGAGTCAGAAGGATAACCAGAGCTACGGCAGAGCACTATACCCTAATGGGGAAAGTCCGTGCCTCCAGCGCCTGCGTTTGACCTCTGAAAAGGCACCAAGCCTCTAAGAATCAAGCTTCTTTGTTTCCTCTGTACCTATTGTCCTTCATTTGTTCAATGGGGCTAACAGAACCTTTGTTCTGAGAATCAAAACATTAAAAATCGAATCAGTATTATGGTAATAGATCAACGTTAATTGAGGTGTATTTTTTTTTCCTTATCATTTAATTTTTCTCTTGTTATTCCTTATTCTCTCCTTCCCCCATTCCCTTCACTATTTTGACAATTCCATCACTAGTAAACAAACAGTTCACTCTTCTAAGTCCTTGGCTTCGGTGTGCTACAACCGAGCCTAAGGACTGTATAATTTTAGAAATGTAAGAGAGAAGGAAGAGCAGAATAGGTGGCATCTCCCGAGTGGTTCCTGGGTTGAGGAACCTGTCGCTGCCAGCAGGAGCCAACTCAACAGGCACGTGTGCACAGTGCCCCCCTTGTGCTGTGTCTGCCCTAGGAGACGGCAGAGGGTGGGCGACAGGACCAGCTGTTGCTGAGGGCTTGATGCCCAGGCCACACGCGTTCAGCAGGATTTCTTCTGGAGTAGGTTTGTTTAGGCGGGTTCGTTAAGGTTTGGAAGAGATCTGCTGGTTTAAGTGAAACAGGATGGAACCCAGTTCACCTGCTCTGAGATTACACGGGATGCAAAACAAAGCACAGCAACTGGACATCATCAGAGGAGCTTTAAAGCGCCCTCCTGCCCCAAAACTCAGCACCCATCTAAGTGCATCCTAGGGCATTTCAAATTCTCTTGATTTCACAAGGACCCTGTGTAATATTCCCAAATCAATGCTGGGGGAACGGAGCTAAATGGAAATTGACTTTTAAATAGGAAGTGATATTGGTCTGATCAGAGAGACTAGTAATTTGCATTGTAACGGGAAGTTTATGTGTCTTGTTCCAGACTGGATGGAAAGAAAGAACATGTACAGAAGAGATGTTACAGTCCAGGATATCTATAAATGTAAAGATTAAAAAGTCTACCAAAATACCTCTGGAAATTTAAGATGTTGTTCATGAAAGGAACGTTTTTTAACTTTTTAGAGCAACCACTAGCAACATTTTATCCTTTAGGGATCAGAAAAATAGTCTGAAACATGAAAATAATAAGAAGGTTATTTTCCCTCCAAATGTGGAAGACGCTCAGGTGAAGCTGAAACTGAATTCCCAGCTAGAACTCTGCTGCAGCGTGCAAAGCTACCTAAATCAAAGTGACAGTCCAACCAGGAGAGGAGAAATATGTCACAACAAATTCCTTTAAAATATAAAATAATTTCACATGCTCTCCAGACCATTACCATTTTGTAATTGTAAAGAGAGATGAAGATTGTCAAGGATATTTCAGGTGCTCTTTACTCTTATCCATATCCACATTTTTAGTGATTTCAACTCTCTTATTCTATCACTATGTTTATTAAAAAGGTACTTTATGTAGAACATCTTCTAGGCCTATAATCTTAAGGAAATCTTTCTTTACATTGTGTCATTTGCATTTTTTCATTATTTTTTACTATGAGTAACCTGTGCAATTCATTCCATGAAAAGACATTTTTTTTTCTTTAAAGAAATTAGACCTACTTTTTGGATCATTAAGTAGTGCATAATCTTCAAATGGGACATTAAAAACTGTAATCAGTGACATCACCATGACAACCGATTAAGAAATGTCTAGAGAAGCTTCTGAAAATGTAATTTTTTAATATAATACATTTAAATGAGTTCACCAGAACAAAGCACCCTAAGTAGATTTATTGTGCACTGAATATCTAGAAATAATTTGGCTACATAACTAACACTAAAAACCTTCTCAATGTGACTTCAATAGGTTGGTGGGGGCATCAAAACTCCCCCTGTGACTTTGCTAGATTTAGCAGGGGGGAAGCATCAAAAGAAAAATCTGCTTTTCTCACACTAAGAGACAAACCTTCACTTCAGCGCATGAGTTACGGAGGTTCGGGTACCGATCCTGCCTCCGCTTTGCACAACAGCACAGCATTTCTTCAGAGCAGAGAAAGGTGCTACCTCTGAGCCAGAAGGCACACCTGATCTTTATGACAAACATCACCAAAGATATTATCTGATTCCTCTTCTAAATATATAAAGGTCCAAACGCTGATGCTTCAGAACCTCTGCACAGATGCCACCTGACTTTAAAAAGCTCCGAGATCCTCAGTACATAAGTTTGTATCCTTAAGGATGAATGTACTCCAGTTGGAAGCATTAAACACATCAACCCCTTCAACACCAACTGGATTTACAGACCTCAGCCCATCTTTTCTTGGTCTTGCTACATCACACCTTCCATTTCATTAATCGTTTTTTGGTGCACACTTCCTCCTATATCATTTGCAAAGTCTACAAACTTGTAGCTACATATTACACCAGGTGAGGGCCCCTAAGAATTAGGCATTGCTGAAATCCCTATTGTGCTTTAGCTCCTATTTATTACAAGATGCTTTGCCCATTGTCCTGCCTGCTCTAATGACTGCAATTGGAAGCCCCAGAAACACCGTTATGACACACAACAACAGTAAAATATAAATAAAATGTGCCATAAAATGCCTACCTGCAATATACTGCTACAAGTTTATATAAATTATATTCTCAGTAGTTGAAGAAAGACACTCATGAGAGTAAAAACCAATCAAAATAATATATTTAAATGTATCAACAAAAGCTTAAAAAGAAAAAAAAAAGTACTTCTACAGATAATCTCTTTGAAGAGATTAGTTATACTTCACAAGAGTAAACTATCCAGCCACTTGCTGTAAAGCTCCCGGCTCATCCTCAAAATAGCTAAAATAATATTGGAATTTCTTCCTCACATCTTCCATTTTCCAATCTGTCCATTCAAGTCACAGCTTATTCTTGTCTTTTATGGTTACATCTCCCGCTTCTGCCGGCTGTGTTTATTACGCCCTTTTCTAGATTAGATCTTGCGTTAGTTAGGTCTGTTGCAAGCAGAACGCCAGCTTAAAATAAAGCGTTTGACAACTACTGTATTGAGGGAAGTGCTGTGACTGCCTGACTGGGCAGTGGGGGCTGGCTTTCCACATAGCACACGGCTTTCCCTTGGAAGGATGAATCCTTTTCCCACTGCCGGGAGCTCATGGCAGGGGCAGCATCGCAGCTACCATGAACTGGCACCGCTCTGACTGCACCGTCTGGGTCTGTCATACTTTATATCAGCTGCAAATATGCCTGTTAAACCACGCTGGTGCCTCCTGGAATATTGCAAAGAGGCATTTGTAGTCAAGAATTTTGTCCAAACTGATGAAAGAGACAACTGACTTTGGGATGCTCACCCTCAAAACGCTTTAAAGTGGTGGCAGGAAAAGGTTTTAAACGCCTTCTGAAAACTGGGTGTTTTGAATTGGTATCAAAACCATAGGCATTCCCAAATCACCAATCCGTTTTGAAAACCCAGGCCATTATACTTACAAAACACTGACTCTCTATTAAACTCCTTGTTATTCTTTTACTAATGAGACACTTTACCAGCCTGTCATCACCCGCTGTGATTAATTCTCTACTTGTAAAATTTTAGCTCTCTCTGCTGCTGCTGTTAATGTGCTTTGTACCAAATAAAAATGAAGCTGATGTTTACAAATCCTGTCTGGAGGTTGCTTTAAAAAAGCTCTTCTTTAGCTTACATTAATGAGGCCAAGTGTACTGATTTTTGTTCAAAATTGTTCTGGATAATTAAACACTGTAACAGACTACCATGGCAGGTGTGAAACTCACCATTGCTTAAAGAGCTGTGTAACACGGTATCTTTTAAAATATATGCTTTGTTATCACCTGCCTATGGTTCGTATAGACAGGAATTTAAATTGGAAGATCCTATGCATTCTCCTAATCATGTTTGTGAATCGAGGAATAAGCATGAGAAAACATTTCTAAATCCGGGATCTATGTAGTCATATAGTCGTCTTGAATAAAAACCGGTAATAAAACCCCACAGCAGAGAGTCCTGCACTGTGGAGCGCACACTGCATTAACAAGAAGAGTGTGACGTTCCTCTCAAGGCGATGAGGAAACAAGAGCTCTAAGCACCAGAAACCTGCAATGCCGTGCTGTGTCACCCCGTCTAGTGGAGCTGCCCAGGACCTGCCCCGGGGCGTTATCTAGGGATGCAAGTCAACGTGCAGGTCTTGACTTGTCTAATGATGAGCACGCTCCCTCTCCCAATTCTGCACATTCTGAACCCAATCCAACTCACAGCCCAAGCCTGTGCAACACTTACCATAATGCACGGGAAATGAAGGAGGCCTTACTACTGTCAAGTAGATCTTTCTTGTAGATTATTTTTTTTTTCACTTGCTAAGTAGATCCTTGGGATAGTCTAGCACCTTAATAGACGAGTGAAAAATAGTTCTGAATTACACTTTCACTGTTACATAGTAATGGACTTGCAATTCAAGACTGGATGCTTGAGTATCCTCCTGTATTAAAAGAGCTTCAGAGGCTATTCTGCCTCATCATTTATAAGGAATAAAGGAAGACAATGTCTAATTCATCTCAAAAGCACAGTGGCAATGTTCAGATTGCAGGCCTCTCAGGAACTAATGTATTTAAAGAGCTTTTATGCTGGAGACAGTTAGCTTTCTCCCTTTTTCATACTAAATAAATTTCATTAAATTAAATGGGATGAAGCCATCCGCTTTCTTTGTCTTCTAATCTGAAAATCTTCTAATGCCTTGCAGATCTCAAATGTCCAGACTTGCACATCTCAAACGTCCAAACTTCATACAGTAGATGGGTCTTGCAACAATGCAGATTCCTAATCACACTCATCCTTCAGTTTACTCAGGTAAAAATATTTTTTTTAAAAAAAACCCCACACTATTTTGTATTTTAATAATGTGATTTCCTATGTTTGTGTCTACTGTTTTCCTAGAGCTGGAGGAGGATTTCTGCTGCTATCCTGGGAAAATCCTTCACTTTCAAAAAATTAAAACATAGTAAAAAGGAATATATAAATGAAACTTCATATTTATTATAAAACTAGATAAAATATAGCAGAAAAAACCCCTGGCGTAAACCAAACAGATGTGTATAAATTACAGTCACTTCACTGAAGGAGAGAGAGTGGAAGCTAGATTATAAAAAAACTAAACGCACAAAACTTGGAAGCCGTGGTAAGAGAAAAACCGACTATTGAATCTCAAGACCTGCTTTTTTCTTCCCTAAAGTATGGAATGGAAGCTGGCAAAATCTCAAACCATCTCCTCCCACCGGAAATCTGAAGCAATCTTCAAAAAGAGAGAACCGCAAAACAGTGTTTTAAGCTGTGTTGTTAGAACCATAACGAGAATTAATGGAAAGACATACACCTTTTGCCTTTAACAGAGAATGCTCTCTTATGAAAACATGATGGCAACCACATTTTCAAATCTTTTCCAGGGTAGGTTTTTTTTATATATATATATATATATATATATATAGTCTGAAATGCCAGATGAGATTTATATATGGGAGTGAGACATATACTTTAAAAAAGGATATGTATCATATTTGCTTCATTTTACTGCTGTGCCAGTTTGGTGTAAGATGCGACAGTTCTGGCACTGGTGGCCATCTATCCACGGGAAATTAAAATGAGCTCAGCAGAGTATTTCACAGGAACCCATGAATAGGGGGATCCTGCCTTTATTTCTTGCGTAAGATCTAAGCTGGAAATCTAGGGTATATCTACATGGATGGGGACAGACAAACACGAGTTCTCTCTGCCAGCTCCCAGCTATACAAATTCAAATCATTTCCACTCAAAATGTCATGTAGGTTTGTTAGCGCTTAGTCAAGCCAATAACACCCTACCATGCGGCACAGAACAGACAAACCTTTATAAGCGCAAACTCCTGAGCCCCACTGTGCCACTTCACCACTCATACTTAGTTTAAAAGTACCATTTTGGCACTGCATTATTTGGAGACTTATATGGAAAGCATTTAACAGTGTATCTTTATGTATTATACCTGTTACGAGCTGCAGCCCAGCACTGAAATGAGTACAGAGAAGGGTCATTATGCATCAGCACTGAACCCAGCATGGCAAGCCCAGAATACTGCTCAATACCGATCACGGTGCTACCCAAGTTATTTCCAATTGTCGTGAGTACATCATCAGAAAGCAGTTATTGGACTGACTTATATTCCACGTGAAGTCAGTTTAAAAGTACTCATTAACTTCCATGAGAAAAGCCAGCCACCGAAATACCAACATTCAACTCTTTTCTTATTTTTCTGTCACTGCGTTTTCATTAAGATAATTTATCTTTCCTTACTAGGAATCTGCCACATTGATACTAATGAATAATCAATGTGAATACTCCACCAGTGGCTTTTTAACATGTATTTCAAAAAGGAAGCCAAAAGCTCCTCTGTTAATTTGTTACTTAACAAAACCAAAATTATTATTTACAAGGGCATAGCTTAAATAATTTGGTGGACTCAAACTGCTACAAACCTGCAACAAATCCGCAAATACTCCGAGAAAGCTTTGAACTCTGAGATTTTACTCCTTCTCATGCATTTTGTGACCAAAAAAAGAGAAAGGAGCACGGCAATCAGGTTGATAAAGCGGAGTTATCTGTTCAGTGGTGTTCACTGTGAAACGCTGGAGGTTCAGCTTGGTGTGTGAGTCCCTGCGGGATTAGTCACACCACATCTTTTCGGTTCTCTGCAGGCCAGGCTCCAGCAGCGCAATTAGCCCCTGAGTGCCTGTCGCATCCCTGTCCTCCCCCGGAGCGCAGTGGGAGCCCCATGGGCGCAGGGACTCCCTCCCGCCGGCTGCACTGCAGGGGTGGGACAGAGCCGCTTACGAGTTTTTCAGTCTCTTTCTCTATTACACTGGCCCAGACAGTGCTGCAGTGAACAGCATGAATGTTTTAAAAAGGTAAATAGCAAATATCAATATCACTATAAACTAAGATGACAATTTTGGACCAAGGGTAACGAGTCTAGGCATTGCTTTTTTCAGTTAAATTATTGCAAGGAGCTCCACTGTGTAACATATGAGAGAGACATGTATAAATAATATTGAAATACATTACTACAGGATGCTATCCATTATTTCGTAGCACTTATACATTATAATGTGCATTAGTTCTTACCGTCCTACTCAACACTGCCCTAAATAACTAAGAGGGAAAATATGTATTAATCATTTACTGATTACTAATATATTACTTATGAGAGGCCATAAATTAGAATTGTAATTTTTACAATAAAAACGTGTTCCTTAAGGCACAGACATGAAGAACTTACTACAGATTCTATATATTTATATGTTTTATAAAATTTTTATATAGTTTAAGGTTAAGAATGTGAGAGAACCTTGTAAGAGTGAAAATGGTATATGCTAACGAAGTGCTACTGCCTTAAAAAGAACATAGAGAACTACATAACACATTGCAGTATGCAATACTAGAGATCAGATTTTACTTTCCTCCCAGAGCTTACTCATCTCCAAACTACAGATCCCATTAAAGTCAATGGAAAAAAGTTTCAAATTACTTAAGCTGCAGTTGATTGGGCCATTTGATACATCTGAAACTACGCTCAGTGTAGAAATGTCTTCTCCTTTCTTGCTGAAGATATACACAGGAATAAAATAGGTTAGCGAAGATATAAATGTCAGGGATGTCAATAGGATTTAGAGATAGATTACATATGCTGCAATTTTCAAGATATCCAAAATGGGTTTGGACCATCTTTAATGACAGGCGAAATGCAGAGCTTATCTGAGGAACGACAGGGACATCGGCTCACCTGTGATTTACCTGCATGCTACGAGATGGAAGTTGTATTTCTGCTACTGCAGAATCAAATCAGAAACCTGGTTAAGAGCCGCCCCATAGTCTGCCTGTACTCCTGGTAGGGAAGAAATAATCTAAGCACCTTACCTGGGGCACTTTGCTAATTCTAACTTTTCTTACCAGCTCCCCTGCCCTGAGGGGCACCATGGGTCAGGACTCATCCACCGCACGCCTACCCGCACAGGAAAGGAGACACCCGGGCCTACCCCCTGCCCCGCTAATTCCAGCACTCACCACACAGCAAATTGACATCTTGCCTTCTATCTGTGAAACGGATTGTCCGTGTGCAATAGGATGCTGACATAAAATAAGCTCAAGTTCTGTAAATTTGTAATTTTTGAAAAAAACTTTTGTGTCTACTACAGCAGCTTGGAGGAAGATGATGTAACCAGCACCAAAATACCATCAGCAGTATTTTTATCAACTGCAGAACCAGATATTAAATCCTCCCCACGACCCCTGATACTACGGAGAGCCTGTCTGATGTGTGTGGAGCCACCCTCTACAGTCAGCGAAGCTGCAAAGTATTTCTTCTACAGCCATTTTAGTCACGCGAGTTTGAGTCTTGATTGAGAAATTTCTCATTCTACTAATTACACAAAGCCTTGCCAGTGAAAAGACTGTGCATACCATTAACACTCATCTTAGACATGAAGCTCCTGGGATGCTAGGAAAAAAGTCTCTTTTTTTTTTTTTTTTTTAGGCCAAATACAGCTTTTTTTTTTCACAGGTAAGTTTTCCACAGGTTTTTCTTCATTTTCTTTTTCTTTATGCTCAAAATGGTTTTTAGACAGAAGCATCCTTTGGTGAGCAGCATCTGTTCAGCATACTAGTTCAGCTAAGTATTGCTGATAACTACTGAAATTCAAATCTTTTCTACAGTATTTTCTTGAAGTAAACTTTGCTGTTACCTGTATTTGAATTTTCTAAGAATATTTCTCTTCTAGGGGAGCATGCTGAAACAAAAAAGAAGACAGCAAATTATCTACACCACATTTCAGTGTCCTGAAAGTCTTATCACAACCAAAGAACCTAAAAGCTATCCCCCTTTTATTTTCAACCTACTAATGGCTAACTGACCTAGGTGGCAATAATTCTTAGCATTTTACATGCCAGATAAAATACGCAAATATAAACTAATCAGGATTTAAAATCCTATCTCAGCATCGCTGTCCCTAGGTTCTAGTTAGGGAAACTGAGGCAGGAAGCAAGATGACTTTGCTGAGGGCCCCCCAGCTGCGCTTTGCTCCCCTTGCAGTCCCTTATGCTTTTGCAGCCCCCGACGGCGTGAGCGGGGTGAGAACGCAGGTTAAGGACGGGCACCGGCAGCTCCCTTCACAGCACAAAGCAGACACATGCAGCAGGACCAGATGGTAGGCAGGTTTTTACATTCAAGTATTCTTATTCGCATGCCTCACAGATCCCAGAAGCTATTTCCTACTGGTAGAAAGCTACTGAAAACAATAAAGACCTCATACATGAAAAGGAACCTCTTAAAAAACATGAACAAGTTTCTCAAGCTAAGTGAAGGGACTGTGTGGCTCAGGGGAATGGTTATTGAATTTTAGAAAGCTTTAAATCTAAGACGTCTTTTGAATCCATCCCAGATTCACCGTGAATGAAAACCATTACCATCGTCTATGCGCCGAGGTATGTGAGATGAATTTGGTGTCTCAATCTAGTGTCTTCTGAGCAGTCGTTCGGATCACAAAGTCACTATGACATCTTTCAGTAACTGCCATCCTTATTGATGGAATCAACAGGATTTAATGGCCGTGGAGACTGAACTACCTCCGCTCACACTTCAGGCATATTGATGAGGCGGAGGGGTGTTTGTGCTGTCATTGACTATACTATTTCAGCCTGAAGATAAACACAGGGATTGCAGTTATCAAGGCTGTCAATCTGGCATTTTCCACGAGAAGGAAACGTGCTAAAACCAACGCAGGGAGCAGTCCAGCTCCAGATGACACTAATGACGATGAATGGCTTGGAAGACCACATTTAATACCATTCATGTCTGTTTAAAATAAAAGGCACATGCCATGTTTTCATTGTCCCGATTCTCAGTCCTTTTTAAAAGCAGCAGCTGTACGTGGGGAGGGACGGAGAAGGCCGCACAAGCGCGTGCTGCAGCACTGCCCTGAAATGACAGGCACCCTTTGCACACAGCGGGTGGAAACCCAAATGTAAGGTATTTCTGTATTGCAGCAGCTCAGGCGCACCAAGCACCTAACCAGAACGCCCAAGGACTAAAAGGGCTTCCACGGAGTGAGAGCTTCGGTAAAATTAGTCATTGCGGACAGGGAAACACATTATTTTTTTACTTTTTCTTGACAATGAGATTCCTAACTGTTGACAAGTTTATCAGGAAACTTGGTGAGATTTATTACGACATTTCATAGTAACTCCCCTATATAGGAACAATTTAAATGGCTGCCAACATTTTGCGGAGAAAGAAAAAAAAAGATAAATACTTTTACCGTAACCTCTGCTAGGTGAATCTCAACATCTGGGGACTTGTGTTCTTCTATTGAGTAAGCGTCTGGAAGCGAGGGCTTTCTTTTGAAAGGAGAAGAACTTAGGCAGGCTGCTCTAATAACTGAAATGGAAGATTTCAGCAAGAAAATACTTAAGATTTTTGTCTTGAAACAAAGAGGAGATTAACCACTGAAAAAAGTTCATTTTAAAAAACTTGCAAGAAAATTTCCACAGGAGCAGCTATTGAGTTGAGGCACGTGCCAGTAGTTTCATAGGACGTTATGAGATGGAAGGGGAAAGAACTACCAACCCCTTCATTTCCTTCACAGCTCACTGGGACAGGCAGTCTCAAAATATTTTTCTTTGCAGTGCTGGAACAGCCATTGAAAACAATCATACAGAAGCTTTCTAAGGGAATCTTTTCCTATTATTACTGGATTAGAAATATCAAAGGAGGACATTTTTCAAGATTAATACTCCAACTCTATTTTTCAAGCCCAGGAAGTTCATGTCATCTGTGTGAGTTTCAAGTAGGCTATACAATTCTGTGTGCTTAACCAAACGAGGTGCTACACCTTTTGGTATGTTCCCAACATTTCAAACAAAGTCTGACTTCATTCAGCCAGTTCATCTCTGGGCTTGCGACACTACAGATAACTGTACAAGTCACCTGTACCTGACGAATCCATAGCCTGAAGTAGGTAAGAAGACATACGGATTCTGTCACAGCTAATAGGTATTCTAGCAGCCAACCCATGTCTTACAGAGCTGTAAAGATGCAGAGGATAGTTTGTCAGTAAGATGACCTTTCTGTCGCCCACCCATTGAGCTGCTGAATTTATCAGCCCTGGGGCTACAAACTGGAGACTGCAACAATTCTTCCATTGCAGGGAGGCAGCCTAAGAGAAGAAGTTGCCTTTCATGAGCTAAGTGATGAAACACCAGCGCAACAGAAGCATGTGTGAACACATTTGCTTGCCTTTGGTTCTCTTTTGCTTTTCCTTGAGTTTATTTTTTGTAGTTTTTTAACCTGCAACACTAATTTCAGAGACTAGTTGTAGCTTATATGTAGGAAACACTAATTCTAAAAGTCTTCTAAAATTCATCACACTTTAATCAAGGAATCAACATAGTTAACAAAATCTACTCTCCTCCTGCATTTTTGTTGGTTCCACAATAACCAGCATAACTTCTGAGTACAGAAAGACTTAAATTTTGCCCTTATTAAGCAGGAATTATTAGCACACCCGTGTGAGTTACAGGATTAATTTTCACGATGCTCTAAAGTATAAAAAGACATTAGTAGAAATCAATGGATGCTATAGTGCCTAATGATGCACTTTATAAAAGGTCATTGTATGGTAGGGATTAAAACCTGGATTCACTTAGTTATCCTCTGACACATGTCCTCCTTCCGGAGAAGCAAAGATACACAGGCCTCTTACCAGAGGAAAAGAAACACAAACAAGCTCAGAGCTGTCAGTGACAGGAAGAAACAGCAGAGGCCAAAAGTTCAGATTTTGATTCAAGTTCACTCCTCAAGACAAAGTCAAAATGTCCACTGTAACTATGGCCTTGGGTTCTGACCCACACTAGTGAGGAACATTTCCCCTTTCATGGAAGTTACTTTATAAGGCATTATGTTTATCGGTAGCAAATGTATATGTTAGGAACACACACATATAAATATACTCTCAGTGCTCCCTTGCTGCTCACTGGTCATTGCTACAGGACAGCCTTCACCACAAATCTGTATTTTTAAGTATTGCATTGTACCAATTTATCTTCTCTCTAGTAAACGTCATCTCTCAATGTTCTTTGAATCCAGTAAACATTTCAAAACTGGACTAACCAGTGCATGTTAGATAACGTACAACTAAAATACTGACAAAGAGGCTTACAAGTAATCCTTTTTTTTGGTTTTCAGTGGCAAATTAGTCATACCTGAAGCAGCAACGCAAAACCTGTATTTACGTTGGCTGCCTTCTGAAACTGTTTGTAGTAATTGCACATAATTTAATTAGGGCTTCTAATGCAAACATTAATAAAGCCTATACTATATTTGTGCTGACAAAGTGTAGTAGCAGAACACAATATCTACCTTTCCAGATTGCCAGTATTAAAAACCTGATAACAGTGTGTTTCCCTGGTTGTTTGTTCTCTAGAGATAAAGTTAAGAAATTATTCTTGTAACACTGCAGAGGGTAGAAAATATTTCTGTTCAATGATAAATATCTATATGTTCTTGTCTGAATAAAGTAAAACAATCCAAACCAGTGTACACACACGTACGGCGTCCATGAAAACGAAGGATAGTTGTACACTTAAACAGAAGGACCACCCTCTAGATCACAGTGAGTCACTGACTATGTCAGTAACATTTTGGGGCACTGCTAGGCTTTAAATGGGTGCGTAATTAGGAATCACACTATTTAATGGAGGGCTGCCAACATGGACATGCACTGCAAGATCCAAAGTGACCTGTACTCCAAGATGACAAAACAGAAAGTGGCCTTGTGACAAATAAATAAACCCAAATAGGCGGTTGGTAGCTGAAAAGCAAGGCAGTCGTGGGGCAGAACACTACATAAAATGGACAGAAAGTTTCTTTCTTATAGCTACGTTACATCCACTACACTGGAAAAAGGACAAGGCACTGGAATATTTTTGCACCCATTTTTATGACTCTCAGGACTGTAAAGTACCACAACACAGGAACTGAGCACAAGGTTCCCAAACAAAACACCGCACTCACATAAAAAACTCTTCCAAAGGATCGTGTTGAGGAAAAAGAATGTGGCAAAAGAAAAGCAGGCAGACTTGCCGTTTCAATGGAATTAAGCAGGGCTAAAAACCTCAAAACTCGCATCCTTTGATTTACTCTACCCTATTTGCTTAACTCTAGCTCTTACTTCAACTGTGTATGAATGAGTATACAAATTTGTGCCAAATCAAGAAAACTGTGCATGTAACAATCCAGAAACATTTGCTGTGCCTTGGTAATCTCTTCTCCATGTTTCCTATTAAAGGGTCACAGGATTAAGGGGTTTTATCTCAAGTTTACTGGCTCTTTAGTTTAGCATTTTGCATTATTGGATTATACTTGTATAATGTTTCTACTAAGGCACTATGAGATATGTAACGCCAAGAAATGGAAGTCATTCACCAATGGGAAGAAACACCACATCCTTTCCTTTTTGCCTAATTTCAGAACACATTACATGTTAAATCTGTGCTTAATATACGGATGGTATTTCTTCAGTATTTATCTGCCACTGCACTGCGTAAACCAATTTTCATCCACAGAACAATAAATAGTTCTTAATCCTGTCCTCTGTCTCTGCCTGAAGGAAGCCACACCTTTGCCTGAGTTTTCAAGCTGCTTCAACAATATTCGAGCACAAATCAAAAAAGAAAAAAAAGATCAGTCTCTATCATATAGTCTCACTGATATTCTTTACTTCAGCGTTTACTCTATATTTTCCTGTGAGGACATTGGTTCCCATATATTCTCTGCCTGTAGCTCTACGTGCTCACTTGTAAACTGCACAGCTAAAACCAGTGTTGCACAAGGTCTGGGAGCGTTCTCTATTTTAGTGCATATTACGAGGGCATTCTGTAGTAGTTAGGAAACCTTCGGCAATGAATTGTACCCATGCTGGATTCCATGCTGAATTCTGCATTTAAATGGCCAAGACACTATGGGGTGTAGTTTCATATCTATGCTTCCTATGTGGGAATCAGAAAGCATATTCTACCTAAAAATATCCAACATAGATTCTTATTGAAATGAAGGGGAACCATGTTGGTACAAGCCTTGCACTTGTACTTTCTTGCCTTCATACCTGAGATCATGGATGTGATCAATTAAGCAATAGTTATTCTTTTTTATAGTGAGTCTGCTAAATACACACACCCAGATGAAATCAAAGCTGACTGATATTAAATGAGTTTCTCAGGGTCTCTGGGATTACAGACCAAGAACTGGGACCTTCACTAAACTACCTGATTTATCATAGACAGCATCGGATTTCTCAGAAAAATCCATTGCAAAGTATTTGATGCAAGCAAAAAGTGGAAGGAAGACACTGCAGCTGGTTCATTACTATCATGACCATTGCTTCATATGCCTTCATTCACAGACTGACCTTCACCTTAAAAACAAATCCGTTCCCTGGGTATTTGAAGGAACGTCATTAGTCCACCGTCTGCAGTATTATCCAATAATAATCTTTACACATTCTCCACAAAAGAAAATTAAATATTACTTACTTACAAGATTAGATACCTCTTTTTTTTCTTTTTTTTTTTTAATCACATATTTCTGTTGTACCAACGGAGATTGTGAGTGCTATCAATTAGAACAATGAAGGAGAAACTCTGAAGGTACTAATATGCTTCCCTTGACACAGAAGAGGCACAATATGTATAGATAAAGAGATAGATGGTGGAATCGTTACTTGGCTTGCTGAGCTGAGCGGCACCATCACTCTGCTGGTTCTATAGCTGCCCCTTAGCCACCACTCCTCAATGCTCTCCAAGCAGAAATCAGCCTGGCAGAAGATCTAAATCAACACAACAACACCGTCCTAAATGGATATGGGGGTTGGACTAGATGATCTACTAAGGTCCCTTCCAACCCTAGGATTCTATGATTCTATGATATGAAATAATATCTAACACCTTGAGATCCCATACTGAATCTGGACTGAATTTAACCACTTGGGAGAACTCACTGACGGCACAGTCGTGCAAAGCCAAGGCCAAGGATATTTTGCAAGACCGTACCCGTTGCCCTGAGTTTGGTGTTAAACACAAATCAGTAAATGCATACATTTTTGTTTCCCTGTTTTGATGCAATAAAGCACTGAAAATTGGAGCCCTGGACAAAAGAAAGAAAAAATAAATTGCAAGCCTTTCATTTACATAAATTGGAAAATGATTTGAATTAAACAGAGATGGGTTTTCTTTATAGTTACTAACATTCTACATGTCTGAAAACGTTATGCTTGAAGTGGTTTATCATAAATAGACATTTCTGAAGGTCCCTCAAGGCAGACAAGTGCACTTCTAGAGAATTAGACACAGCTTTGTTTGAAAGCATCCTTAATTTCTTTAATTTCAATGAGACAAAAATTGTCAAGTAATATGTAACATCAATTTTGCACTGATCATCTGTGATGGAGTCTGTCAGTAATATCCACTCTTAATTCAAAGTAAACTAATTTTATATTCCTTTTTTTCTAAACCAGACTATCTCTCTCAATTTTACTGCTTAGAGAGATTATAAAATAAATAGCAAAGAGAACAGGTAGCCTCTGTTCATCCAACCACATATCCTTGCAAAACGATTTCGGTAAGTGCCTCTGTGGACAGCTGTCTCCAATATGAACACAAATTACAATCTCTAAGGTTAAAGGTTAGAAGATTTCTTCACTTACAAGTCCATCTCCTCTGACCTGGCCCTTCGCTTTTTCCGGCAGAGTGCAAGTGCTACATTTAGGGCCTTTGTTTAATTAATTACCATTGCAAAGAAACCGAATGAAAGATTTTAAATTGTTTATATAGATACTTGAAGGCAGCTCCCAGTGAAATTTGTGCTCTCACACTAGTATACAATGGAGTAGCTGTACTGATATCAGTGGAGAGACTCCAGAAATTCATCGTTGTAACATAGGTCAGATGGTGGTCCCTGGGCTCTGTAAGCTGCCGACCTATTCAGAGAAAGGTCAGTTTGCTGTAGAAGACAGTTTATAAGCGGAAAAGAACCTGACATACACTGATGCTAAATGCTTTTGATCTGACCAGGAATAGTTTGCACACACAC
>VXBO01006278.1:390066-437419 GCA_013400135.1 Rhinoptilus africanus
TCGAGGTCCCTTCCAACCCTATGATTCTATGATTCTATGATTCTATGAAATTGTTTATATAGATACTTGAAGGCAGCTCCCAGTGAAATTTGTGCTCTCACACTAGTATACAATGGAGTAGCTGTACTGATATCAGTGGAGAGACTCCAGAAATTCATCGTTGTAACATAGGTCAGATGGTGGTCCCTGGGCTCTGTAAGCTGCCGACCTATTCAGAGAAAGGTCAGTTTGCTGTAGAAGACAGTTTATAAGCGGAAAAGAACCTGACATACACTGATGCTAAATGCTTTTGATCTGACCAGGAATAGTTTGCACACACACGAACTATCAGAAACACAGGTATCTTGAAGTACATGAAAGCTGATTTTGTGTTGTGTGAGATTTTGCAACCTCAGACACGTATCATTACAAGAATTTAATTTAGCCTGCTCTTCATGATACCTGAGCAAAAGCTTTATCAGTCTTTTGAAGCAGGAATTTCCACGCCCTAATACGTGTATGTTCTTACATACTTACCTTAGTCAGTGCTTCACAGAGTTTCAATGAATTTTGCAGGTGTCTAAATGGGCTCTTAGACCTTGATTCTAAAGAAAAACCAAGAACACCCAAACAGAAGAGAACTATGATGAGAAATAAGGAAAACTATAATGCCAATTAGCGTCTCTACACAAAGCCCTACCCACGAAAAACTGTCCAAGGTCCACAGCTCTGCTGTTCTCCTCAGCCTTTCATCAATTCTGTCTGCAAAATTAGTCGCTGAGATTCCTTCTGCTTTGGATAAACCATTGTGAAATTTGGATATTTGTTTCACATTTTTATGAAGCCGGAATGAACAGGCCGACAGCATAACTCACACTATATTGATTCAATGCCAGTGCTAGTTAATGGAGAAGCCGATTCTCACTGAATGTATGACCTACTGATATCCCAAGGCAGTTTTTGTTTCAAATACCTCCAAACACACTGAATTATTTAGAGCACAAAAACGTTACAAATGCTTGGTACGTCTGCAATATCTCTACCTATGTATATAGGTATAAATATCTATCAGCACCTTTGTAAACATACCTATGCGCTGAAATTTGACTGAAAGCACTACCACCACCGCGTTGCTTTAATAAATTTATAGATTGAAGCTAGAAAGAACTATGTAAAAATGCAGAAATACTGAGATAATGTAGGTGCTATCTTTAAGGCAGATATGGACATGTGAGCACATCATAAATATCTGCTGTGCAAGGTCCATTTGATTTCGCACAATACAGATTAGAACTCAGAAACTTGTCACAGAGCATCACGTTAAAATACACAGTAACCATATGTCCTTCAGTCTCTCAGAAAACACTACTTGACGATTCATTGGGCCAAATCATTTCAAGTGTAATTTGATTAACTGTAATGGAGTTACACTAGTGACAAATTTAGTCATTGCTAGTCTATTGCCCTAAGGTTGCAATTTACTGACCCTTTTTATGTCATTAGCCACTGTTGCCAGAGAAGTATACTACGGTACGGAGTATTTGTTTGTGGATAAGGGGTCCCACTCCTACCATAAAGTACGAGATCTAAGTCTTCCTTAGACATTCAAATAAAGTTTTAAAAGCATCAGCCATGACATTTTTTATAAATATTTTCCAACTGCCCCATGGATATTGGCACGTATGTGTTCCAACATTAAGAAATGATAAGAGACTTAAGAACAGGTATACTGTGAGAAGATATCTTCTTAAATTCTTTATTCAATCAGGTGTGAAACAGTATAATATCTTAAAAGGACACATTTGGTAGCATGAAAGACAAGTGCAGTGAGGCTTGAGCTTGCTGAATTCATTGCATTCTTCAACCTTAGAGCTGCAAATAGATTATTTTTTAACCTATCAAGAGGATGGCAGGTATTCTGCAGGCAGCTGGCATTGTGAAGCAATTTAAATCATCTCTATTTGTTAGCTGGTTTAGTGATGCTAAACTGCATGGGTTAAGTTTCTTATAGGCTTTTTGCCTTTTTTTTTTTTTGTGATTCAGTAACTTCTAGGCTAATAGCTTGCGGTTCCAAGCCTGCCACAGACAATGCATCCACTGCTCAAAATGGATTTGAAGGCACAGCTTTAGGAAAGCTGGAAGTTTGACTTTTGAAGCGGAGTTTGCAGGGTCGGTTAAAACGTGTCCATGGTAAAATACAGACGTAGCCTTTGCTTTGTGAACTGCAGACCCGCCAAACTACTCTGAAATTATTTGCTTAGACTCTGGGAAATTACTGCAGTTATCTAACCAAGTCCATCCTAGACTATTATGATAACAAACTATCTTTTGCCTGTCTCTTGTGTTTCCCTGATCTCTTGGAAGAAGGAGGGCTACAAGCGTTACTCAGCCTCACAGGCTTTTATTAATTACATTTATGAAACAGATTTCATTTCTTTTGAAAACTGTATAAACTTGTTTTTCATTTCAATCTGGCAACACCCTACCATTAAAAAGTTATTGAAATTTTCTGAAGTCTTAAACTTTGCCTGCATTTTTAATTGATGTATATCACTTATCTTCCTTTGAAACTTGCACTTAGTACATGGACAGATGGATGCACTGAAGCATGATATTAATCAAAAAGAAATCCAAAAATATGCCGTAGCATACGGGCATCTTAGGCCATCCACATACTCGAGTGCGCATTTCCAATCTGGGCAGAGAATTAGGAATCCCCTTGGTTCTGCATAGAAAACTACACACATTTTCATGCAGATAGAACACTTTACATGATATTTATCAACAAGGAAGCCTCCTTCATTTGGTCTACTAATGTGGCTTGTTCTGATGCTGCAGCTTCCGATGCCCAAAAGGCTGTTGCCTCCATATGCTCACTTGTAACTGCCATGACAAAATCTCTGCTATGAAGAGACAGAAAGGGAGCACAATCTCAAGCTTCACACATGAAGAGGAACAAAGTTGTCACCGCGTAAAGGATGGAAAGACTGGTTCAGAAGGTCACTATTTGACCCTGACAACCAATCTTTGGCTCTGGTAAATACAATAGGAATTCTAAAAATGCAAATAATACATATACTCAATGGCATGCTATTTTCTATATAATATTTTGCAAAAAATATCAGGAAGTCCTTTGCATTGCTTAGAGTGTAATTCTCCTTGTAGTTTCTTCTTCCATTATATCAGAACGAAAATACAAAGCATGCACTGAACGTATACTCACACTTCTTTTATAACAACTTAATTGCACAGATTTCTATACATATACATTTTTCTGTACTTACAGTTAATATCAACACAGTCTACCTGGGCAGACCAATATGTTATAAAAATACAACTAACAACATAGCCTAATTGTGAGCACAGTGCATTTTAAACACTGCTGCCTCCTGCGTGGTTCTACGACCCAACTCACACCTGAGTATACTTTCATTTTAGCTCTCCTGAGTTTGACAGCAGATCCAACCATAACTTCTTGCTTGCTAGTACTAAAGGGATTTATTATTGTGTGTGGTTTTCACCTCACAGATCAGTAAATAATGTAATTATGATCCCTATGACTTTTTATGACATGAGAAATTCAAGCAAGCTGTATTTTTAACAGGAATATTTTACTACAAAGGAAGTAATGGACTGGTGGATACAAAACTGTCCTATCAGAGACGAGGAGAATCAAGAGACATGCACTTTAACGGGAGGGTAAGACTGCTTCTTTCCTTGTGCAATGTCTTCAAGAGCTCTACTCCATCACAAACAGATGATAAAGAAATTGTATTCCCTGAAATCAGGTGTTCCTGATCAGCCAGATTTTTCTAGGTGAGAAGCAGAAAGTTCAGTTCCTTGCTTTACAACTGACACGACTGCTGAGTATGTCTGCTTTTGGTTTGAACCATCTTTTCAAAGCATTTCTAAAGCCTCCCTTTCCCACAGATGTTTCAGGAGACCCGTTTTCTGATGACCAAGAGGGTATGAACAAGCAAATGACTGTATTTGGATCTATCTGTTTAAAAATTGGTTAGCCTACCTCCCTGCACACAATGGGAGAAGGAGGTTCTGTGTCTTGAATGTTGGTGTACGGAACAGGGTATGAAATGGAACTTACTCCAGAGTCTGTTGAAAACCACCAGATCATCTCCGTTGACTCGATTGGGCTCTGGAGACAGCTTAGGGACCCTCATGTCCAGTGTGGGCAGGGATGCACAGGAGGGCAGAACAGTGATCACTACAATCATAAGCCAAAACAGTTATGCGTCACCTTTACCCCATGGCAAGGGCCTACATCCACATTTTTGTACCCAGATGGTTACCCAGAAGCTTATCACAGAAAACAAAATCCTTTCTTCTAATTGTTTGCCACACAGAGACAGAATAAAGATAATGGACCTGGTAGTGCCACACTCAGAATTTAACATTGGTGTGAGCTCCTTCACACTTTTAGGACTGTTTTCAAGTTCTTCTCAGACAAAAGTGTTTTTCAAGTTTTATGCTTGAGCATGCTATTTGTGCTTCAGTCTGTTATTATACTTGACCAAGGATTTTTAAATGTGTATTTCTCTGACAGTATGAATTGTGATAGATTTTAGCATTCACATTTTACAGTCTAGCTTCAAGCTTTTCTCACACTTGATTTGTATCTCGTGTCTTAGTGGATAACAAAAAAGCTCTTGTACATGAGCTATGAATTTTATGCAGATTATTTTTACCCTGGACTCCGTATTCAAAATCAAAATTACATACAAACAGCATTTGCTGAGCAGTCAAATCAATGTCCAAATAGTAACTAAAAAAAATTGTATATTTTCAAGAATATAAGACAAATTAATATAAAGAGCATTACGAATCCTTTGAAGCACAACAAAAGGAGCCATGGTTAAAATTTTAACAAGTTAGAATCATTAGCTAAACAAATTCTGACAGCCTAGCTTTGCACTTCCAGTCACACATGCTCAGAACAAAGGCTTTCTATGTGAGGCAACTTTAATAGGTCCCTCTGCATATGACTAATTTTTCCTCAAACAGTCATTTTTTATTTCATATTTTACTCTGAATCCTGAAATGCCACATTTTATTAATCTGTGTCACTCATATGGATTGTTAAAAGAACAGACTAGCATTGAAGGAAGTGCATCTCATCATTACCATACATATGTGGGATGACAAAGGAATGTGTTAAAATTTGGAAGGGTAACAATTATTAAAAGTAGAACAAGCAAGAATAGAAGATAACCTGTTTTCCTCTAAACTACATTCCAAACTGCACATAGACAGAGAAATGGCAATGACAAGAAACGGCAATGACAAGAATTTGTCCAGAAAAATTCTGCTTTGCATTTGCACCCTTGGTAAACAACAAACTGGTGACGCACTCACCGATGTTTGCACCCTATTGTACAGCTGAGTCCGTCTCACCAAAGATGATAAAACCGGGCATTTGCCTTTATTCCTTTTAGATAACCCTCCCTTGTCTGAATGAAACAGTACTATACCGTTGAACACATTTTCATGTATTCAGTAGAATTAGGCAAAAGCCAAAACAATGTGTCTTGAATAAACCGTCTCTCCCATTTGGATAATACTGACTGAGATAACTTGTAAAATTCAAAACACCAACACAGAATTCAACATGAATGCTCTGTATCTTAACGAAAGTACAGTATGCACCTGGGACAGAAAGGGGGTTGAGAAAGGGATTAAGGCTTATCTGGGCACAGAAGTTTGTTCTGAAGTTCATACATACACAACAAAATTCTTGTGTTGGTGCATCTTAATGGCATATCCTTTCTCTTAATTTCTAGTAAGAGACAAGGAAGAAACAGTAGAAAAAATATAGAAATATGAAGAATAAAATATACAAAATCTTAATATAAAGTAGTCTAGAAGATAGTATTTCCAATTCCGAAACACTTGCCCAAGGAACAGGCAGTGCAAGCTCAGTTGCATAGACTATTCCAAGGAGGAAATAAACCCAAACAAACTACTGAAGGAGTTATCACAGCTCAGTTGTTTACCAACCTGCTCCAATCTAAACAAAATGTTATCACCAAAATAAAATAGCCACACTACACTGGCAAAACCAATGGGTGGCAGGCGAGGTAACAGGAAGATACTTAACTGTTTACATCCATTAGATGTAAATAATATATTTTTTTTAATTTGATACTGCAAAAGGGCTTATCATGTAATGATCTCAGCTAACAACCCACACTTACAGTGCAGCTTTCCTGTCCATGCTTCGCAGAATTATCTGTTCCTAATGCCCAGCTTCACTTCCTGAATTTTGAGGACTGGTTTAAGTCTGAGGAGAATGTGGAGGGAATGAGATAGAAAACTTCCTCCTCTCACACAGATGAGCACCGAAAATGCAACTGACAACTCTCCTTCTTCTAATTGATTTAAATTTGGAGCCTCTCCAACATTCAAATGGTTTCCTAATGAATTGCTATAGGAATGATGGCCCTGAATGTGGGTATTTGAAAGCCGAACGTTTGAAAAACAGTAATGTAGCAGAAAATGATCTGATTTTAAGATACTGAAATAGTGATAGGATGAAAATCCATACAGGTCAAAGACATGCTTGTAATGAAAACAAACGAAGCCTAGGTCGTGCTGCATGATAACATATGGTTGTCTTTTATATTGCTGTCACTTCCTATGATGCTCTCATTAAACTCATGTTTTAAGTGTCTGCAGTCGAGATAAGCTGTAGGATTTTGAGCTCCTCCAGATACTACATTATCCAGAGATATTGCAGTATCTTCTTCCCCTGCCACCTCCCCGAACCTCACTTACTCCATCCGATCTGTGGGCAGGAAAGGTTTACCCTGTTAACCATGGGCTACTACAGAACCAGACAAAACTTGGACCTTTTTTCTTCTGTCTAGAGAAACAAATCTAAAATCCACTGAAAGAATGCAGTGGAGTCTATCCTACCTTTAAGAAAGGTGACATCAGGCAGCGTAGCTTTTGGGCCCAACACAGAGCCACAACTCTTATTAAGAACTATTCACACCTGTATCTTTAAAACTATAATATATAGACTTGTACAGCTATTGGATAGCAAAGAATTTGCTATATATTGTAACAAAGTTGGCATATAATATAAAATGGCATTTGACCCTAACTCTATTATATTTGCTCCCCAGACTGCTTGTTTAGGCATCTGCTTAAGGAGAAAACATGAGAAGAGGAGGATATAGGCAGAGATGGAGAGCTACAGAAAAGTAAGCAGACAATGTCCTGGTATCACTGTATCATGGATAAACAATTAGGCCTAAAGATGAAAAGATCATTTCAATAGCATGAGTCTTTTGCTGGCTATCACATCGGACACAAAAGAGTAAGTGCTGTAGAGATGTCAGTGTAATATATTAGGAGCCAAAAACCTGTTCTCATCTATCTCTGAAGAAGACAGAGGGAGGGGAAAAAAAAAAAAAGGAGACTTAAGTCAACCTAACCTTGACATTTTTTTTCTGCCGAATAAATAATTGCAGAAGCTGAAATGCATTCAAAACAAAGTAATTGTATCCACCTAGGTTTAGTGGGGCGGATGAAGAGAACAGAGCCTAAAGTTAAATTGAAGACTATGTAAAACAGGCAAAATCCCAACAATTCCTAGCCTTGACTGAGTATGTGCAGAGCAATATGGAATTATTCAGCTACATCTGCATTCCTGTCACACCCTGGAAAACCCTTGTGTTTACCTGCAAAAGGTTCTGATTAGTGACGTATTGTTTCAAACCTCCTTGTAAGCAGTCTTCTGAGGGAAGATGTGTTCTCCCCCCTCAGAGAGAGATGGTTTGATAGACAGGAATTAAAAAAATTTCTGTCTTACCTTTCTCTGGTTCTCCACATGGCAAGCAAGGCTTCCTAGAGAGGAAGAGCAAAGAAAATCATTAGACATTCCTAAATGAATATAGTGATTTCTGCCCCCACAGACCGGATGATAAAAGCAAAGAAGAAAAACTGTCCCTAAATTTTGAAACACTTTTACTGACAAAATTTATACAAATCAACAGTGCAATTATACTTAAGTGACCCTTGCCAACAGTCCATTACCCCATCTATTTGATCTGGGAAGAATGATTTCCCAGGCCCAAATCTGGCAAAAAATATAAGTCTGAGATTGTGAGTAGAACGTGCAAACCAGGGCTCTCAGAAATGAGATATTATGACAAGCATAAAGGCTATTAAGTGAATCAACAGCAAATCCCTTGAAGCCTATGGCTTCTAAACTAGAATTAGAAATCAACAATTATTTTAAGTTCAAGCTATATTTGGATCTGGCAGACATTTAGTACTGGCCCACTTCATGTTTATTCCTTTGGCAGGCCTGAAGATGGGAGAATTACTTTTGAACTGGACTCTATTGCTTGCATAGCAATCTTCCATTTATTAAGAAATATATATATTTTTAAATTACATTTTCTGTGAAAAGTAAGATTTTAAATTAAAGTTCAGCCTTCCTGGCCTCATCAAGGAGGCTCTACATAACTTTGCTCCTCCCTTCTTATTAGATTTAGTCTCTTTTCTCTGTATCATTCCAAAAGCAATTCAACTTAATCAAGTGTCCAGCTCTCTCAAAGCCTCTTCCACACTCTTACCTTCCGCTTCTTCAAAAAATACATTTCATGAGCCAGTTTACTATTACTATTGTCTCCTCCACATTCAACTTGAAGGCTCAGTATTTTGCATTCACTCTTCAGAGTTACCATGCAATTTGTCTGGAATACTCCACTTCATTTACTTATCTAACTTCTTTTAAATTTCATTAAGCCAGGCATTGTTTTCACTCATGCACAGTCAGGTTGCCTTGTTCGCAGTAAAATTTCCTCAGGGAAGCAACTGCTATTTTTACTTAATGTTACATCTTACCTTTAAAACCAACAAAGAGATAGCCTGGGCCTTAAGATAAATGATGGAGTTGCTCATATTTTATAAAAGCTAATTTACTTAACACTAATAGTGAAGAGGTGTTGACAATTTAGGCAACAATTTACAAGAGTAAGGGTGGAATGAAATCACTATGATTTATTCTAGTGCTGTTCTGTGTCTGCATTTCTGGAAGTTACAGGTAAGAAGTCTGTTCCAGAGAAATGAAAATAAAACTTGAATGTGTTAGCATCTCCAGGACTGAAATACTGTTTGCAAATCTACTGCTATCTGGAGATAATAACGTACTACTGTGATTGAAAGAGATTACCACAGATATATACACCCAGGGCCCAGGGAGTAACCCCAGTCTGAAATAACTTCATCTTCGCAGGAGCGCTTGAGACATCTCTAGTTGGAGTTTCTGTAAGGAACTCCATAGTACAGACTCTAGATGTTTTAATCAAAACCAACTGTTTACCATTTTACTCTGAATGAACCACTGCTCCTTCACTGTTTGATGAAAAATCTTTTCAAGTTGTTGCACCAAACGGCTGACAGTAATTACATTTACACCATTTTCTTCATCCCATTTTCTCACGGTAGGCGTCTGTGTGCCAGGCAGCTTCAAGAGGCAAACAGAAAAAAGCTCTGCAACCTCTTTGACAACAAATATTTTTGGCAAACACACTGCACTAACATGAAGTGTCAGGATATCAAAGACTCCCTGAGGAGTTGAGCAAAGTTATCTAAAGAAATCCAAAGGAGTGATTATGAATCCTTTTCAAGACTCTTGGACCCTTCTTTAAAAAACTGCAGTCTGAATAAAGAGTCAGTTGCTTGTCCTGAATGACCTTCCTCATAAGGTAAAAAAAGGGGAATGAGGAATAAAAGATGTTGAAGTTAAAAATAATTCTGTCCAATCTGTGATAATATTCCCACTTGTAATTAGTATTTAAATGTACAGCAGTTTGTTAAGATACTTAACTATTTGATATATACATTTAAGAAATATAAATGCTCCTTCATCACCCAGGCATATGTGTAGCAGTGAAATATAAATCAAATTAGTACCTTGATATTAAGATTTCTCTACCGAGATAAATCTGAATGTTTTAAAATTCATATGATTATATGGAAATCCTAAACCATCAGTAATCTGAATATCTCTACGAAATATAGATGACCTAATCAAAACCTGATTGTGCATAATGTTAAGTAGCACCTGAATTGGTTTTACTTGACTAGTATTAATTAGCACAACATGGAGATTCACCAACAACATTTTTGTAGTTATACTGAGTGCTATCACCTGGTACTTTTTTGATGCTTTCTACTCTAAAACTGAAATTGAGTTTCCACTACACATCCACAGGCTGTGAATCCTGGCCACGTGCTCAATGAAAACCACTCTGTCCCACTGGGCAGTTACCCCATAAGAAAGTGAACAGAAGTCTACTGATCTTGGCCAGCACCCTGACTTCTCCCTCCCAAATCAGTATATCCTCCTTTCTGTGAGCATTTCCTTCTCGGAACCCCCTCCTCATTGTCAAAATCTAATAGTTTGCAAGTTTTGGTGGCCCCATTTTCACCCTTCATTCCCTATGATGGTTAATTCTCGGCCAATTTGAGCCTTTTCCCAAGAAGCCTAACATCTTTTAAGACCTTAAAAAAAAAAAAGTTTGGTGGATTGTATCCAATTTATCTGAAGAGTGTCACTTCTCAGGAAGGCTAATTTTAGGAATGGGAGTCAATCCAAATTAACTTCCTACAGAACTTGGGGTGTATATCTACAAGGAACACAACTTCAGGAAGCAAAATGGTATCATTCATTCCCCTCTGATGTAGGTGTTAGAGCTTTGCCTGGAACTTTACTAGCATTCTTGAACCTCCAACCCTTGCACGGCTGGACAGGGCAAGCCAGTCGCAGGTATGTTTTAACCTTATGAAGACTGACATCTTTTTTCATATGAGCTGAAAAAGCCATTTTCTTCTACTTTTCAATTACTAAAATGGTATTCAAACAACTACAATACATAAAGTATCCACTTAGCAGGGATTAGAACAATAAAAAATATTCAGAAAAGGAAAATTATTAAACTAAGGAAAAAAACCTCCTTTAAATTTGACCAATTACCAGTCAGTGGTAGGGAAAACCTCCCAGTACTTTAACTATTAAAGAATGTGCCAACTAAAATACACACAAAAAAGAGCTCATCAGTATATTCAGAGAGGAAAAGAACTGCCACCATCTCATTTAGCAAGCACAAGGGCACATCCTCAGCTTTTTATAATTACACGTCACTCAGTGAGACTCTGCACATCCCAGCTTGTTCTTCTGTGACAGCAGTAAACACGGTTTGATGAAAACTGCTAATTTAGAAATTAGGCACCAAAAATAGAATCTTAATCTGCCACTCCAGCAAGTATGACAACAGAAGGGATGGATTAATCTGAACTTTCCTACAGCAGACAATCTGGTCTCAACAAGGGGTGTGCGACAGGCAGGTTATGGATGATGATCTTAATGAACCACTGCTTCAGCATGTAGCTCCAGTAACATCCTTCACTTTATTCTGTTTCAACTAACTTAAAGTGACAAAAAATTCCATTCAATCTGATGCATTTAAGATGAATATTTCTTCTCTTTTTAGCGCAAATTTGTTTGCTGTCTGTCCCGTAAGTCAGTGACAGATACTTCCATCATTAGCAGCAGAAATGCAGCTTTGTATGGCGCTTTGTACAGCCCTACCTCAGCGACAGAACAAAAGAAAATAAACACTGGCCCTTCGCTACCAAATATTTAACACTGAAAACAATCTGTAATTTTGGATTTCTGCATTGCAATAATTTTGACAGGATTGGGCTCCAACCCATAGGCAGGGCTGCACCAAGAATCACCTTTCTGCCGTAGCAGAACCTTATGGCAGTAATTCCAGATAATCAATTCAGGGAATACTAAGAGTGAGGGACTCTAAAGTGTATGCATTCTTCTACTTAAACTTGTCCTCGTTCGGTGAGGAGATGCTGTATTTTAGTGTCAGTAAGAAAAAAATAAGTAAGCAATCAGTAACATATAAAATATATATATAATGTATAAAACATATTAAATTAATATTAAACTAATTAACACTGAAGGGACTGATCAATACAAATGAGCTGTCCCTTTATTGTTCTTAAGGTAACAGTGCATGTAGGCTATATATAAAATAATATGCGTGTGTGTGTGTGTGGTGGCTTGGGCCAGGTTGGCCAATGACAAGACAATGACAGATGCTCTCTCCGACCTCTTGCTCCAAGGAGAGAACCAACCCAGCCCCCCTTATGAGTCCAGAAAAAAACTAAACTACTTTAACGAAATATTAATAATAAAATAATAAAGGGATATAAAAAATAGCTACAATATATACAAATACATACAAAACCATATCAATCTCCCAAGGAGACGTCACTAGCAGGCACTGTGAAAGTTCCAGACTGGACTCAGTGACAAATGGGAACCGGACTCCGGAATGCACCGATGGGGACTGGAGGCAGACAAACTGAGGGGGTCCTCCTCAGACACCATCCGCCGAAGAAGCCAACCCATTGGAGAAGAACCCTTGAAGCCGCCGCCGGACCCTTCCATCCCTCAGCTTTTATCCTGAACATGGCCCATGGGACGAGACGCCCGATTGGTCAGTTCGGGTCACCTGACCTGCCCTCCATGGGGCAAACACCCCCTCCCTCTGAAGGGGAAGTTGGCCCTGCTCCACCCCAAACCAGGACAGCATGTGGGGACGTCTTATATATAAAAGTGTTTTTTATATATGTATTAAAAATGACACGACAGTGAAGGGTATTTCAGAGCGATGACTGCATCACCATAGTGCTTCCTAGGTTTGCGAGGAAGCACGAAGCAGAAGTCGTCTTCCTCTCCTTATTCACCCGCAGTTCCGTATTGTCTCTCCTCTGTAGCGTGATAAACTTGCACAGAAACCATTCTTTGTGATGTCAGAGAGACACAGATTCCTGAGCCCCACAGAAAACCGATTCACAAGAAAATACACTCGGACAGGACAAGCGACAATGCCTCGTTCCTGCAGACCCTGAGCCACAACCCACGGCTGCCCCAGGCCCCCGAAGCCGGGCGGGCGCCACAGCCCCTACTACCCCTCCGGCACACCCACACCGGCTTATAAATGTTAGACGAGAGTTAATTGCAACCCAAAGCTACGCACAGTGTTTTTCTCCCAATCTCTCTGCAAGTTTAGCCCAAATTCAATATGTTTCTACTGTAGGCTATGTTTACTGAAATAAAGCTACATTCAACTATGGGCAACCTGTCTTTGAACATATGCTGTAGGCAGCAATCTAGCAGAGAAATGGGCAACAAGCTGTGAGACTAAACTTTTATCATCGTCTCTATAAATCAATATGAAAGCTATAGACTTCCTCCTGCGGACCTCATACAGCCTTGAGAGGAAAGTTAAAATATTTAGATTGAAAGAACAAAACAGTATCAAGTGAAAAAGAAGAACGCAAAATTAAAGATTTGTTGAAACTTTTGTTCAGCACTAAGTGCAGGTCCACTTCCCAAGAATGCATATTGTTATTTATTTTTTAAAGATATAATTGATATCAATGACTAATTAGTAAGGTTAACGATGGCTGTCCCATCCAGAAGCACTCGCTCTTCCGTTCTGCTCAGGTTGCTAGCACGGACTACAACTAAGAATGAATTCCCACTAAACCAACTGTAGAGCAAGTTGTAACGGCACAGCTTCAGCGCAGCAAGTGAGAGATACCACTTGGTAATTCTCCTATCAGCTAATTAAGCGATTTATAGTGCGTCTTATAGGCAGGTAATGTCACCTGAAGTCTCTGAAATATGAAATCCATATAAATTCCATTAAGTTTCCAACATATATAAAATCACTGTAGTGAATGGGGTTTGCACTGATGTTTTTATAATAGTAATGAATTACAAAAACACTGTCCTTTGTGCTTTCTTTGGAGGTTCTCAAAATTCATCAATATATAGTTAAAAGACCACAATTCTATTGTGGCCATGCTTGCATTTTGTACGGGAAAGGCTAAGGTACAAAGATATTTAGCCACTCACCAAAAGTCAGGATTAATCTGAAGCAGAAGCCACACCTAGTGATGTGGATCTGTATGAAACACTTCACCCCTTGCTTTCCGTTGAGAAAGAAAAACTGAATTAACAGCTGCCACCCTTCAGCTGTCACCTCCCTTTGTGCCACGGGCTGTCACCCCTGCAGCACAGTCAACAGAAAACAACATTGCCTTTGACTTAACTCAGTTTACAATCAGACAGATTAGCTTAACCCCCCAGTAAAGAGGAGCTGGAGTAATGGGGGTCTGCCCTGTTCCACTGACCTGCTCATACGGATAGGAGCCGCTCCCAGGAATATAATGAGGGAAAGCTAGAGGCTGTTACCAACTTCAACACCTCTTGCCTTAGTGAATGCAAGTTGACCTGTACAGTAGGCTGCAGAATGTCAAGAATACCCTCCCTTCTTTTATATTCCACTATGTTGATATAAAAAAATACAGAAGAATCATTTCAGTCATACAAGAATTTAGTGTACTAAATTTAGCGTACTCTGCCTTCCTACGCTGGATCCACACTGCGCCACGGGCCTGCTTTGGAGGAACAAGAGGAATTTTCTATAAACCTTGAGTTGTCTGAAACTGAGCTGTCTTTTCTACCCTCACAGCATCAAAGATAGGGCTGAAAACTGTGGATTTATTTGTCTAGTGCTTGTCCCAACTGGGAGTATTGTTGGTACAACCAAGTACCACTATTTCGATAGCAAAATTTTCATGCTACAGACACATAACAGGAAGAGACCCAAAGATTTTGACAGACCTGGGTATTTCCCTTCATTCCCCTTAGCATTCTCTAAACACATCAATGCCCACTTGTCTACACAATGGACGAACTCTGTCAAGATACATTGAACAATTTGCATAAATTTTTGGCCTATTTAAGCTATACCTTCCTGCGCTGGCATGACTTTTTTGTTACCACAGGGATAAAAGAAATAACCTTACAGTGTGCACTAACATCAAATGTGGAAGTTCCATGTACAGATATGGTCTAAACTTAAAAAAAGAATAAAAAATCATAAAATCATACTAAGGACAGAGAAATCTCTGAAATCTAGAGAGCAAAGCTCACCTCTAATACGCTGTTCTTTCCCTGTGTGCAAAAGTCCCATTGATCTCACTGGGCGATCTGCTCAAAGTGAAAGCTGCTTATTAGAGTTGAGCTTCGATGTGCAGATCTAAGAGGGAAATTTTGTCCTTCAGACAGAACTATGATCGAGACATAATTTTAGGCAAAAAAGGAAACAGGAACACATGGACAACTACTGTGCTTGCACAAGCAAAGCAGGCAGCGAGATAGCCAAAGTGAGGGCCTTGAAATGACCTTTGCATCACTGCATAGGCAAAACTCTGTAGAAACATAACGCAAGGGAGAAGGGTATTCCTTTGTACAAAACACATAAACCAAGTTGTGAAGTTTGTTACCACAAGCAGTAGAAAACTACTAAAACAGTTCTGCGCTTATTTTTTAATCTACTAGTTGTCATGTCCTCTTCTACTATCTCTGTGGCATTCTCTACTTTGCAGCTTTTTGTTTAATCCCCTGTCTTGGAAATAACGAACCACAAAAAGTCAACAGTAAGCTTCATACTTATCACATTGTCTTAGAGCGGCATTAAACAAAAAAGAGCTGTAGCATCTTCCTGACTTACATTCCTCTTAACATGGCTCTGATGGAACATACATTTCACAGACCTCCTATATATTCCTTTGGTCTTTGAGTCTGAAGATTCAAAGCTATGTATTGTAACCATTTCAGACCAGTAGTAATGTGCTGAAGAGCTAAGTACAAAGTATCTTAATATTAATCTTTCTGCCTTTTAGGAGCATTGTGCAACATACTTTTATCTCCTGATTTGACATGGGAAATGACCAGTACATGCCACAACTATTCCTATTATATAAAAAGGCAATTTTTCCTTATTTCATTTCAAGACATTTTTCAAATTAAAATTAATATGCATGCATATTATATCTTCTCTTACACAAATCTATGCAATTTGCTCTTTAGAGTGTGCCTTTTTTCCTAACCACAAATTCTTCTAATATCAGATAAAAGAGATTTATTGTCATATGCCCATTTCATCTTCCAAATTTGCCTAGTGGGAATGCTTAAAGGGGACAGGAGAGCCCTGACTGGGGGTTTGGATCAGTGTTTACTAATTCCCTGAGACAAAGCCTAGTGAAGAAGCAACATTCTTGATTACGTTTTTGTTAAACATTTGACACCATGTTTAGAACTACACAAGGTTAACATACCTATCAAAAATTTTAGAAGAGTAACACTTCCATAACTCTAATTCTAATGTGTCGGTGCACAGTATGCTGCTGAGGCCAATAATGCAGGAATTCCGGGTGGTGGGCATTGGTGAGAACAAGGATATCTAGAACCAGAATATTTAAGACCAAAGAAAGCATTAGCAGGCACGGAACTTCAAACTTACACCATCAAATAGTCAGACTCTAAATATTGTCAATTCAGTGGCAGGATGCCCCTATGACCAATTCGATGGCCTATCACACCGTGATGTTTCTGTTTCCGTTTCATGGTGATCGTGACCATTGTAAAATTTTAACAGGTTTTGAGATCCAGTGCCAGTACCTGGGAATGCTCCACAATGCTCTTCAATTTATTACTACAGATCCAGTCTCTGCATTACCTCAGAGAAGGATTTTTGAGAAAACTTCATGGGAAAGCAAAGGCCATTAAGAATAAGTGCAGGCATGAGGTCACAAAGCTCTGGAGGAGGTTCTGCTGTTCTTCCTTTCAGTACCCTAAAACTAATATCCTTGGCAAGTACAGCTCTATCCTACCTTTGCCAGCTGACATTTAAAAAAAAATAATGATAGGCCTTAGCTCCTACTGATGTTTCCCAGCTGCCATGCAGCTGGAAAAATCCTGCCTTCTCAAAATAAATCCAGTAAAGCACTGTTGTTGTGGCCGTGATAAAATACCTGTGCTGACTCTGTTTCTGTTTAGGCCAGTGCCACCGGGAGATGGAAATGCAGGACTCTGATGGCCTCGTGGTTACAGAATGGCTCCAGATCTAGTGCTTCAGCAGAGAAATGAATCTGAGGATGAGAGGAACCAACCTGTGGCCATGGACTGAAGGGATGACACTCCTTCGGGAGGGGGGTGAGGGTGGGGTGCGTTACTGAAGAAAGTGTGAGAATAGTGAAGATAAAGAGTGGAGTCTGAAGTTGTTTATTTACCTTTAATCATCCAGGCTGAAGAAGTCCAAATCCTGCAAGAGATTTGAGAATCTCTCTCTTTTTCAAAGCAAATCTCAGTAAATCTCTGATATACCACCACACATACAAACAGCAAATCTCTGTTACAGCTACATAGTAAAATGTAAACAGTAAATGACATAGTAAAATGTCATCATGAATCATTTTTGTGAAGAGAAGTATTTTTAGTCTCTAGTTTCGGAAATTATAAACTTCAGCCCATTATGTTCTAAAGGAACAGAAATGAAACCAGATTTAACTGCAGAAAAAGCAAAGATAACATCTGCTGTTAGATCCCCAATTTCTTGAGCGAAAGATGATGCCTACATTAGAGACAAAGAAACATTGACTATGCAGGCATTGCAACTGCTACAAGTTACAAGTTACATAGCACAGTGACAGCAGCAGGAGAAAAAAACAACTGATATTTTATTTAATAAATAATGTATTAGTCATTAAAATAAACATTTATTATTTTAATAACTGAAACATTATTTATTATTTTCTGTCTTTCAAATGATTTTCTTCCTAGACTTATAGTTTTACATTTCTCTAACACTTTTGAAATGGACGACTCACAAAACAAGGAATCCTAGATGGAGGAAAAGAAAGTAAAAGAACAGAAAACAGTGTCAGACAGAGCAAGAGATACAGCCCCTGCAAACAGTGACGTTATTCATCTGAACCAACTTCTTATGTCCACCACTCCGGTTTATGAATCTAGATTGAACTCTTGGACTCCACATTCTTCTGCTTTGGCCCTTACCAGGTTATGTTAATATTTTGCTTATGATTATATTAAAAGTGGAAGTTTGAATAATTCCCTGCTCAGACAAGAAACTATTAAATTTATACAATGCATTTAACAAATCATATTATTTGTTGAACTTACGTTACTCTGGTGGATACTGATGAAAGCATGGGCTGTACTGAGGTAGTTTCATCAACACCATAAACCATCTTTTATTCCTTTACCCTTTATCTCCACCACGCGCAGTCACACACACCTGCACCGTCCGTGGATCAGTTACACTCCCTACTCCAGCCTTGACTCTCTCACCCCACCCGAAATGCACATCATCACATACACATTTTTTCACAAGAATTTCTACTATAAAAGACAGGGTTTTGGTTGCTGCTGTAATTCTCAGTAACTATAGTAATTATTGTATATTATGACATAGTAAGCTCCTAGATACCATGTTGTTCTTGGTCTGACTTTTTATCCTGGCTTCTGTCCCAGCTTTTTTGAATTGCAATCCATGTGGCAGATGAAGAGGCTGGCTTAGTCATGCCGTAACAGCTTCACCAGAGACCTGCATCACCTGGGCCTGTGAGAAAGACAGCGTAGTAGATGGTATTAAAACCTGTTTCCAACACCTCTTCCTACTCAGCACTCCATGGCACTCTCCGTTCTCACGACTCAGTCCCTGGCAGCTTGTATGTTGGCATTGCCCTGCTGGGGAGATGTCAACCCTGCTTTCCAGTACCTCTGGGGTGATCTGTCCTCTCCTGAGACAGCCCAGAAATGGAGTTCAATTCTCTTGCTGTTTTGATGGCGTTTGAAACTTTACTTTGGCAGCCGTTAATACAGTCAGCAGCAGCTAGTATGCTTCTAAAATATATTCCTGGTACATGCAAAACCATCAGGACAAAGGCAGCCTCTCTTCGTGAACAAGGTACTGCAAGTGAGAAATGTCTTTAAAAATTAACCTCTTCGCTCCACACAAGCCATAAAGAGAATTCAGGTCAACAAGAAATACTGTAAAATCAAATGTAGAACCAACATGACTGATCCACTGTGCACTGCAAAAATGAACCCAGGATAGCAAATAACATTAGTTTTTTCAATTAACACTAAGAGGAAAAAGGGGTTTTTTTAATGACAAAAAAAATACGTATGTTAACCACACTCCTTTGGGATGATAAGAGAACACTAGTAATGCAGAAAGGCTCCTCCTGTCTAGTAACATGGTTAAAGAAGCATAGGCATAAAACCTCTTGAGGAGTAGATACACGACAAAGGAGGCTACTAGAAAATAAGAGAGAATAGCATGATAAATATCTCCACAGTATATGTGACAGTTTAAAGACAGCGGGCACTGTTCCTCTTCCCAGCCAACTTCTTGCAGCACAGGGTTCAGCACAGAATAGACGACGCTGCGAAAAGCAGGCGTGTGCCTGCAGGGTGGGTACACCGGGGGTCGTTCTTGAAGGCTCCTGGTGAAGAATAAGGATCAAAGTAATGGCCACAACCACCATCCACCCTACTGGGTGGTAGTTCTTCTTTTCCTCTTCTGCCCTCTGTTTCACGGGAATAAAGCAATACACTTAAGCATGCAAGCAATTTGATTCACTCCGAGTAGACTGCTAAAATGTGCAAAAGAGCTTTCCAGCACAAATGCATCCTTCTCCACAAACTACCAGATCACGGGCTGTGGAGAACATTTTGGACTGTATTTTGTATTGTTCCTGTCTTCATGCATAAACAGCTCCCCCTGAAAACACACTATACTTATTATATCTTATCTCAGAAAAAAACCCAACTTATCCACAGGTGATCCTATGTAGGTTATTTTATTATCTTCATATTTATGCATTTTAAAACTGCATGCAGTGCATGGGTCAGGCTCAGCGATGCTTGGCTGCTGAGTGCCAAAGCAGGACTCTCACAGGGACTCTAATCGCTAGCGGAGCTCCTCAGCTCCCTCTCATATGTGTAATGTGTGTGTATTTTCTTGGTTAAATGCTGTCTTGCCTTTTGATCCTGTTCCTGCTGATGTTGCTGAGTGATAATGATCTGCCCGTCTGGCTTATTGATATATATATAAAATTAATAGTACAGTTAAAGCCAGTTGGGAACTCTTATTTATGCTGCTCTAAATTAACAGAACAACGGAAATTTCAATGTGACTATAAGGCAAGAAATTTAAAGCCAGTTTTAAAAATTACCTACAATTAATTTTTCAAGACTCAAAATCTACAGAAATAGACAGACTGTTTACAAACAAACAAAGTTCTATCAGATTTAAAATAACATGAGGCATACAGCTCACCTTCGTAAAACCTTTTCCAATTATACCCATTGTGGTACTACTACAAACATTTTATGTCGTAGCATGACCGCCTCTACCCTTCTATAAGGCAAATTCTTGTACTTTGCTGAATTTGTCTTAGACCACTAATAAAACCAACAAAGAAAACTACTGCACGGGCCATTATTTTTCTGCAATTAATTCTCTCTGTTTCCTCCTACTCAGACCTTTACTAAATGCTGAATAGCTAACTGGAAGTTAAATAAAACGCTGAATTTGAGCCACTGCAGAAAATATAACAAGAGGCAATCTCTGAGACGCGCAAGGTAGACATAATGATAAGAAAAGACGAGTCAGGAAAAAGTGGCAGAAAGGTCAGTTTCACATTTGATCATATATTTTATTATATTCTGTATGCATCTAGAAAGTTTTACCCTCAAGATTCAATTTTACCACTCCCATCCCTGCCCTTGTACCAGCCCCCCAAGATAAATAGAGGCTTAGGAAGGACCAACATTATGTTAGAGGACATGTTAGATCATCACAAGACTTTTTATCTGAAAATCAATTACAATAAACTCAAGGAATGTAATTACAGGAAATCCTACAAATACCTAACTCTTCACAGCACAGTATTATTTCGCAATCAAAAAACCCCTGATAGAATCGGGTTCGTACAAGTACAATTTGTACTGCCAAAACTGCACAAATTTTACAAGCATAAAATCCTTGGGAGAAATTAAGGCTAACCTGGAGAATTTCCTGGTGGCAAAGGAAGGAAGTCCTCACATAAGAAGAATTTTATGAATCCCAAGTAAGCAAGTAACAGATAATAATCCCGGAAACTACTGGAAACTAGAAAGACTATGATTTTATTCTGAGACGTTTTGATTTAAGCAGAAATTAATGAAAACAGAGAAATTATTTAAAATGTACATAGTCCCATTACTTTATTAAGTGAAATACTCCATTGGTTTAAAATTTGATGATATTTTCTATGAAGATTGATACTATTAAAACAGATTATCCTTTCCAGTGAGACTGCAGACAGAAAAGTGATGCTGTAGAAGTATAATATCACATTTAATCAAAGTTCTTAGAAATAATAGTTCCATTATATTAGCATTTGAACAGCTTTTCAATGAACCAATGGGCAGTGTGTCTTCATCTTTTATTTCTAATCAGCTAATAAATCTACAAGTTGCCAAAACCATGCTGAAATGTTGGCATGCATTCTCATTCATCATAATTTGACTTCAGCAATGCGCAGGCCACTTTATGACTTCTGCACACAATGTCTAGAGGAAATAAAAGCACATTTTTACAATTACCTTTCTGTAATTGGCCCATCAACTGCCACCCTAGTATTTTGTTTATTGACTGAACATTGTAGTTTAGAACCTCTTATAGAAGAAATCCCAGTGGGTGAATAAGAAATGAAAGCACAGAGGCATGCTGGGATTTCCTAGGGTCAGAAAAAAAGGGGAGAGGGAAGCATAGCTCCTAAAGTCTAGAACAAAAACTATAGGAAAAGAGTGCAAGCAGTTTAAATCTCACACACACACACAAAAAAAAAAAAAAAAAAAAGGAGATACAGGAAAAAAAAAAAGAAAAAAAGGGAAAAAAATTTAAAACAAAAAAAAAAAAAAAAAAAAAAAAAAAAAAAAGGTGTTACTGGGCAAAATAAAGGTCAGGTTTAAGACTGTTTGTGAGTACTTTAAAGACAAATAGAGAAGTGAAGTTAAAATCACGCCAGAAAGGCAGGATGAGGAAAAATAATTTGATGCACCAGAAGACAAACAAACAAACAAACAAACAAAGTTCTATCAGGTGAAAGCAAAGATTCCTCCAGCCCATTCCTTCGACTGGTTTTGACAGCAAGCACTGTCCAGAAGAATACAGCAGAAAGAAAAGCCTACAACGATACCTCCTCACAATGCTCTGCCCTGCCCTGCCGATCTCGAGCTCTATGGTACTCTACAAGCCGGAGAGATTCCTCTGAATTTCAAACCCCTTCAGCAGGAGTGTTCCCCAGGGCTCAGCACTGGGGCCAGCCCTGTTCAACACCCTGAGCAATGACCTGGATGATCAAGTGCACCCTCTGGAAGTCTGCAGAGAACACCAAGATGGGTGGGAGAGTTGTTCTGCTTGAGGGCAGAAAGGCTCTGCAGAGGGATCTGGACAGGCTGGATCCATGGGCCGAGCCCAATGGTATGAGGTTCAGGTACTCTAAATTCCCACCACAGTCTGTGGAACGTTTATTCTGGCAAGAGTCAATGACATGGTTTTGAAAACTGGGGTTTGTTTGTTTGTTTTCCTTTTGGGCTTGGGCTTCTTTTTTTTTTGTTGTTGGGGGTTTCTTTGTGTGGTTTTGGTGTTTGTTTTTTTTTTTGTTTGGGTTGTTTTATGTTTGTTTTTTTCCCCCACCTACTAGTTTAATTGAGCTCTGTGCTGGAAAAGAGAGAAAATAAACTTTTCAAACTCACCTATGTGCCACTCACAATTGAACGGATCTCAACTATGTACCCCTAAAGTCATCTCTTTTCCAGGCTGAAAAGTCCTATTTGATTTCATGTTCCACATACAGAATCTGTCCCATATTTGATTATCCCTAGGGTGCTGCTTGGGAAAACTGAAATGCTTTTAATACACAGAAACATTACTGCATAAAATCCTTGGGATAGCACTATATCTGTCAGCTGAGCATATCTTAAAATTAGACCTGAGCTATTTTAAGCCAAATGACTTGAACGTGGATAGCAGCGTGGTCCCAACGACCTAGAGAGAAAAAGTGCAATGCCCAGAATAGCCCAGCCTGACTGCCTTCAGGTTTTTCAGACCACAGTGCAGGCTCTCTAGTCCCCCCTGAATGCCAAGCCACTGCTGTTACAAACTGTGTGGTAGATAAATCCTACCAGCTAAGCACAGAAAAAATGACATATCAGAACTCTTAAGTTCCACAGCTGCGAGAACGGTCCTTTAAAAACGAAGTACATAAACTATACTAGCGAAGTGTTCGATAATGATCCCACAGCTACAGAGCAGAAGGCAGCCTGCTCCACAGCACCTTTCCGGGACTTGCAGAGCGCTTTCTCTAGCTTTAGGCTCCCAGGCAGGCACAGGATTATAGCTGCTCAGGCCAAGACTACTCTGCCTACGTGGGGAAAGCAGAATGGCAGGCACTTAAAAAAAAATATGTCAAAAATGAAGGCTGTCAGCAATAGACAACTTTTAAAGTTAAACTAACCTTTAAGTTGCAATTTCAGATTTAAGCATCCGAACCCTGCTTGTGTCTTGTGAAAAGCCATATGCACTGGCCTGTAATCATTGGTCAGCACTGCCCTATCGGTCTGACCTGATGCTTCAAATCATGTGAAGATGATGAATCTATTTGGAAGGATGATTGATATCAGTCTTTTAAATAGACCCATCATCCGCATCGGAATTGAAATAAAACCAAATAAAAGCTTGATGGTGAGCTGCCTATTCAGCTACCCATACTTATTTTTCCTGAAAGGGCAGATAATTGAAAACTGCAATTTACTTTGCTTGGAAAAAAACAGAAGAAAGCAGAAACTGTGATATAGACTTCCTAATAGCAGAGTCAAGACACGTAGTTACACTTTGCTTACCTCATCTGCATTGTTTTCATTTACTTAATTTCAATTAGATTGCAAATTATACAGGGATTAAGGTGTTTCTACTGTGTGACCTATTCAATTTTGCAGTCAATTGATTTCTACTTATTTAGTAAGTGGTTGGACATTAGCTGCCTTCGCAGTTAGATTTACTCTTGAAGTCAACTCTCCAACATGGCAAAATACTCGCAACTTGAGTTCCTCATGGACATGATAGAGGAAAAATAAGTCACAGGAAAGGAACTGGATGAAGCTCACCTATAACAGGACCTAAGTCACCGATGGCAGAATCAGACAAAATCAAACACAAGAGCAGGACACGCTAACAGCAGCCGTTTGTGGAACACTTGCAGTCATCCTGCCATGCCACCAAAGTCTGCAGCTGAAGATGTGTCGTCAGTTTCAGCATTTCAGGAAATACTGATGAGAAAACACTAATGAGGCAGACTTCCAAAGAGAAAAATGCAATTAGTTAGCTACCCAAACAGAGAAGGGGAGGAGAAAGGGAGAAGCCTGAAACAGAGTCGTTCAAGACAGAGGGAGGGAGATGTTAGAGGGAGGGGAGATGGGATGGATGTAACAACAATCTTCAAAATACCGCATGCTGCTGCATACAAAACCAGTGATTATTTATGTCTGGTTGGTACAACAGCAACAGGATTAAATTGCAGCAAGGGAGATTTGGGTTAGACATGAAAAAAAATGTTCAAACTACTGAAGAATTGAAGAAGTTAACTGAAGTATTTTAGTCTCTGTCAGCAGAGATCTCCAGAATTCAGAGATGCAACTGTCAGAAAGGACAGAGAGTTCATCTCGATTTTCACAAGGGACAGAAATGATGATCTTTTGAGGTTCTTTCTAATCATATGAGAATCTACACAGTATTAATCTCTGCCATACTAATATATTCCTGAAAACATTTAGGGCAATTTCTTTCTTAGGTGAAGGGATTCTAAGAAAGGGATCTGGAAAGATTCCTTTAAAACTAGATGTAGTGAAAACAGACTCCCTGCTGGCAAGCCAGCCACCTTAACATATTATCGGCACAGATGTCATAAGTTAATAAGGTGATACTGAGACAGATGCAGTCATTAAGCACTCACCTTCTCTTTGCATGTTATCACGTTGGCGGGCCAAGTTTCTCCTGGCTTTTCACTACATCAAAGATTAGAAGCTGATAATGGCATTAGCCTGACTAATAAGGCAGTTAAGAGGAGTCTAGATAGTCTGATGAAATTCTTAGTGCTTTCAGTGGAACACTGGTGCCCAGTAAGTAACACATATTTACAGATGTGTAACGGGCAAAGGTGATTCAAGACCTGCTGTTGGCTTAGTGCTGTGCTGGAGGAGTGTACCTAAAGGAAGCAGAGCTATTATGAAGAGCAGTTACACCTGAGTCACTTCAACTGCTTGCATGTTGTTTATAAGAATGACTGTGCTTGACCTCTAACATTCAAGGGAAAGAAATCCCGACAGCCCATCTCCTCTTGTGCTTCTGCAACTGTAGTTTTCAACGCATTTCCTCCAGGAGGTTTGGTAACAGCAACCGCGTCATTCCTTGTGGCCTCCCGAGCAGAGTGACCCCACACAACGAGCATTTCTAGGGACACACTGCCTACAGTAAGTCCAGTCCATGGAACCACCAGGAATACCACTACACTAACTCAACCCTTAAAAATGCAATAGAGGTAGAACTTACCAGATCTTCCACAAAAGTGTATTACAAAGTTAAATTTTTCTTTTGTCCAAGTAGAATTTTTTCTATTTTGTGTGGAGTTCAAGCCTCCTCCTACCCAGCCTGACTGTTCAGCCCAGAACTATTAGGTTACCCTTTGCTAAAAGCCTATCAGGAAGACACTTGCTGGCAACGGCGAGAGTCATTTTTAAAGTTAACGTTTCTGCTTGCCCATCATGGTTTATGTTGAGTCAATTTGAATTGCTCTTGTTTAGCCTTCCTGTTTAGGGGGTTGTTCTAACCTGCTTTGTGGATTGAGTGGATGTGTTTGTCACAAAGTATTCCAAGAAAAAATGCTCCAGATTAGTATTCTGGGCCACAGCTTTAGTTGTATTTATTTTTTTCCTTACTGGGTTTGAAAACATAGAAATAGCAATCCTCCACCATTTCCATCATGTTTACTTTCTCGTCACTTGTGTTCACTCTGTTTTAGTTTTTTTCTTTAGAAGCTTGTTTTATTTTTAAGAGCCAGAGCACAGTTACTTAAGAGAAGAGCAACCGAACAGGGGCACAGATCCTGCTCTTTAGAGCTATATAACAGATAACAAATAGTATGTTTGTGTGAAAGATACATATTTATGTGCCTAATCCTGAAAACCACTGATGTCAGGAAGAATACATTCAGCTTGTAGATGGGAATTGGTGCTTAACAGGGAAGGGATCTGAAAGAGAACAGATAATTCCACTGTATTTGTTAAGTGCCTTTAAAAGTGACCTAAAGGAATTATGAGAAATTTAGTCATGAAATACCAGAATGCAGTAATGCTACTGCTAAGTGAGTATTTATGAAGAAAACAAAGAAGAATGATTTAAGAGGAAGGTCTTTGAGAAAAGCATTGGAAGAAAAAGCATATTTAAATCAAGCAGCTATCAATCACGTAACAAGCAGCAGAGAAGAAAGGCAGGCAGGGAGCGAAGAACCCAAAGTAAAAATATTGAAGAAACCACTGATACCCTTTTCTCCCTCAAGCCTTGTTCAATGATGTATATCCCCATCATCCTTCCAACTAGGAAATCACTCTTTGAATGCAGACCAGGAAGTGCAATGAGTCAAACAGAAAGAGTCAGGAAGGAGAAAAAACACTGAAAAATAGAGTGGCTTTGCATAACGCATATACATAGTCAGCAATGTGGTCTACCATTACCACATTGATTTCTAAAGCAAAAGGTAAATATAAAGAAATAAAAACCAAAAATAGCTTCTCTTAATCAAAGACAAGTCATATATAAAAGGAATAAATATAATATTACTACTATTCTGACTTTGAGTAACCAGAAATAATAAAGGAACTTTCAATGATTTTTTCCCCATTATAAATAGAACATGGAACATAGCAATGCACCCACAAAAGAATAGATCTGCTGGGCCTCTGCCCAGCAACGCTGGCAATATTTATCACTGATCTAGGCTCTCTGGGAGGTAAGTGGGGCGTGTTGTCCAGGCTGGATTCCCAAGCGCTTCCCACATCCCCGTCGGCTCTCCACACAACATGGCCCTTCGCAGCGACACAGGAAAGAGGCACAGGGGTCACATGCCAAGACTAAACACACTTTTAGGCATTTATCCCTTAGAAGGCTTTGCTCTCTAATTCTCAAGCCCCAAGATGGAAGCAAGTGCTTCAACCTACTAAAGCCAATGTAAAGATTCTGACAGTCATTGAAAAGCAAGCACCTTGCTTAAATATTTTGCTCATGCCCAATTAAAAAATTTTGTGCAAGAGCAGGCTCTTACAAACCAACTGTAGTTTTGTGCCTTGTATTGCACACTGGCTTTGTGCACTGAATTGACACAGTCCTTGCAGGAAGACTGGTTGTCTCTCCAGTGGAACTGCAGGCTTAGCGGCAGCGTGAGAGAGAGCACGTGCTTCAGGTCACCTCCAATCCCATAAAGTTAGATCCGAGTAGCTACGAATAGAACAGGGTATAGCAGTTCCTGGCAGTGATTGATGCAGCTCATGTCAACATGCAGGTGTGGCACAGCACCTCTGCATAGGTCACCTGTTTGGAAACCAGAGGCAGGAGTGACAGGGACAGGCATATGAACTCTAGCTTTCACCTAGTGAACGCAGGCACCGGCACCAGCGTGGCTGGAGCCGCGGGCTGCAGCTCCAGCAGCCGTCTTTAGAAACCTGTGCGGCTCCGGACTTCACTGGTCTTGGTGGCTCAGCCCATCTTTATCAAAGCCGACACGCATATGCCCGTCCCTGCTGTGATCACACCAGCACTGCCATGCAGACATTAGTGCTTCACCTGCTGCTTGAAAACTGTTTTCCAGAGCGCACAGAACAGACAGACTGTTGCTAGCAGGCTCTTCTTGCTTTGCTATCTAACATTTCAATAAAAATACATTTACTTGTTAAACACAAGTTCTCTGCGCCGTAGTAAAAAGTGCAGCTTGCAGGGAAGGCGAGGTAGTTCCTTTCCATACGGCCCCACAGCTGGGAGAAACGCACCCCGATGAAGCAAACAGTTAAATGGTCCATGGAGAATTCTAAGCACTTCAAAAGACACGAACATTGATGCCTGCATCAGAAATTCACCCTGTGCTATTCAGTCCTAAGCTTATCCTGGCGAGATAGACCCAGAACGCAGTCAATAGGCATCCTTTGGTTCAGATGACACATGAATTTTACACAACGTGAATTCTAAGCATTTCACACAATTTGCCAGTAGTTTGATCAGCTTTGTTCATGCTGTTATGTGTGTCCTTCTTACTACTAATACTATCCTATTTGTCATTACGTGCGTTTTTGTTTGCAACATTTTCTTTTAATTCAAGTAAAAAAATTGCAATAAAAAATGACCTCTTTTCACATTCTACTCTCATTTCATAATTTATATTAATGAAACTGTACAAATATAACTCATCTCACATAGCACCAAGACAACTAGTAGTCTCCCACTACTAAAAAAACCCTGAAAATCAGAGAAATATTTCAAAGAATAAACACTGCCATTAATTAAAAAAAGAAGCATTAATTATATGCACAACAGGTAAAAAATAAGATGCTCAGAGCTGAAGATATACGCCTAATATAAAATAACATCTCTAAGGCATAATCCCCCCCATCATCCTAGTTTGCACATATGAATATTTCATAAATAAAGCTGGTTTGATAAATATTGCTATTTAATTTCTTTTCACTTACCAAAATTTCAAACCCCCACAAGATCACAATTTTGTGTGAAGTGCGTTTACTCTATAAGAAACTAATACTCCCTCATACAGAGAAATCGGAACATTATATTGCATAATGCTTTTTTAAACAAAAATATAAATTTAAAGTATAGTAACTACTGATTTATATCTGATTTTTATATGGAAATGATTAATAAATCATCCAAAAACTTAAGACGTGTAATCATGATTTGAAGTGGAAAAAAAAAGAAATAGTTTTAATAATGATTACATATTCCTATACCATGGGTAAGAAAAGGTTTTCTTTCGATGTAGTAGCTCTGTCACTTTTACCTGGAAAATCCCTTGTTAAAAGGATAATTTTCCATCTGTGGATTCTGCCTCTCTTTTTTTTTTTTTTTCTTTTTTTCTTTTTTTTTTTTTTTTGAGAAACCAGCTGAAAGGATCTCAGAATGACGGGTTTTAAGTGAATCCACAGCAATTTGGCTTGCATCACTGGATTGTTTTTTTTCCCCCATGACTCTAGTCCTCACACACCGCCGTTGAAAAGAAGCAGCCAAAAAGCTGCTAATACTATTTTTCAAAGTAAAGATCTGTGTAAATGCCAATTGTTGACCCTTTTGGCCTCCAACCCACCAACACGTGTTTTTTCTCCCAGCCCTTATTTGATTTGTTGCTGTCGACATGAGCCTGCCTGACAAGCTTGCGAGTCGGCGGGCAGTTTTAAGCCGTGTAAAGCTACCGCGTCCTTCAGGAGAGACCGCGGAATACACAGATGGGCTTAAACTCAACAGCCAGGTAAATGATCTAGCACTTAACAGTTGTATTTTTCTTGTTTAACAGAAATGATCCCTGACTCGTGAAGCATGAATAACCTTCCTTGGGATACTTTAAAAACATACTGTACTAAAGTATGCATCCTACTGCAATGATTACAATGTCATCTATTTAATTTCTGCACGAACAGCCTAAATTATAAGTTATTACAGTATTGCTTGCAATTTACTGTTTTTTTAAACTCTGAAAGCTCCTACGCTCCTAGGGTAGACACTGTAAAAGACTGTAGTGTAGAGGTCAGTTAGGATAAAACCATGCTGCAACTGCGTTTTTAGCATTTCGGTATGGCCACCTCTGCACACAGTCTAGCTCTCCAGAAGGCCTGAAGACACCTTTCCAACAATCAACTTTTTTTATATAATATTCTAACTCATTTACATTTTAAAACTTAAAAGTACATTTAATGTGTAATATTATACATTCACTATAAAAAGTGATCTCAAATGAAAAATCCAGTCCTTCATTCAAAATCTTTTACAATGGGTGCTATAAAGTACTGTGATGGCTTTCTTTTCTTTTGGAAGACATTCTTTCCAAAGCTGTTGATGAGCACCCAGTGTAATGTTTTCCCTGTTTCCAGAAGGGGGCTGAGGAGCCGGAGAGTTTGCAGAACTCCAAACAGAGCTCTACAGAAGAGCACAGAATCCAGCCAACTGCTCTCAGCACAGTCCAATATCTATTCGCAGCCATTTGTCCTCCTCTTGCTTTATTCTGCCTGCATCCTCCAACACGTCAGTCCTACTCACTAAATGTCCAAGCATTACACGGTTCCCCGCTGTGCAACCTTTTAAAGGCTCAGTGCCTAATAGCGGTGGTTTATTTTCACAGTGTTCCGTGATGTGCGAACATTCATGGAAGTGGGAAGAAGCGCTTGATGAATACAACCTCTTGCAGAATGTACAGACTGATGAAAATCAATCTCCAAATCGTAGTTTAAAATAACTAAAACTGTTCAAAATTAGGGAATATCAAAATACGGAGAATAATCTTCACTATTGTTTTAGAATAAATATCTCTCCAGTCCCGTTCTCTTTGGATATTCAATGCTGAATTTTCGAGCAGGCCTTCACAGCTCCCTTTGCAGCAGGGCTTTGACACCATGTGCACTTCACTCAGACTTCAGGCTCACACACATTTGCACATCTGTGTCTGGATGGATGGACGGTAGGATTAGGCAATTCTATTGATCTGGCACATGTTATATGTATCTAAACCGCATGTTTATTATGAAATACACCGTTATATGTATCCCAAAGTATATTTATATTATTTAACATTTGGTAACTTCTTATTTTCCAATTAAATCAATTAAATTGCCAGGAGAGTAGCTCTGAAGACTGCACCTTCCATATAAGGCCATGACAACACTCACAGTTCAATGTCAATGTGTTAAATATATGAAGCTGCTTCTGACAAGAATGCTTTGGGGAATGATCACATCATTATTTTTTCTACACCAGTATTTTCCCAATTGGCAGGTGATCCACATATTCCCTCAAAGCCCCTACTGCATGTTGAGCACAGAGTAAGCATTAAAATTGCATATCTGAGATAACGGATACAGCACTCAGACGCAGAATATCTATTATTCCACGCTGTTCTAGGCCAATTGCTTTCTGAAGGATTCCAGGGTGAAAGGACCACAATGGCATACCAGCGTTCACTTTATTGTGCTTTAAATAATTCAGCTGGACAATTTCTGTGTTGTTGCATTTTCCAGCAATGATAAGAAACATTAATACAAAATTATTCAATTCTAGATAAGTGTTTATTTCTTCTAAAGAGTAAATAAATTTAAGATATTACTAATGCTCTATTTAATTTTGGTTTTGAGGTTCAGTCACATTATCATGAAAGAGGTGAAACTGTTGAATTGACAGAGAGCCATTTGTAAATGACTTCTCGGATGCTCTCTAGCTATGGCATAGCTATATCTCTATTAAATGTGGGTGCGTGACCCATGTGTAAAGTCAGCCTTTGCTTTGCAGTGGTTTTCCCTAAGTTTTTCTGTAGTTCCATGGAAATTACCTGGTGAGAGACAATGTTATTAACACTCAGGCAAGCGTAAATGATCAATAAGGCTTGAGAAAAAAGCCCCAGAGCATGTCAAGGTGACAGTATGGAAACTGTGAGACAGAACTCTGATTAGAAAGGTCTCTTTACAAGGAAGCATTTTAGCTATTTATCAAGCTAAATCCAAAAGTTTGTTTGAATAAGGACCATATATTAAGAAGCAAAGGTTAAATCCAGAAGACAAATTTGAATACAATTGCCTAAACAGGATCATCAAGTCTAGCTAGTCCAGAGGTTGTGGGAGAACTAATTTTTAGTTTCCCTTTACAGTGAAAAGTAAAAAATTAGCTGAGAAGAAATAGTGCAAAACAAAACAAAACAGTGGTCCAGTGCTGTGTGATTTAATTCTAGACAGCCTCAAGCTTGACCCCCAAAATTTCTTAATCAAAATATTTATTCCTCATGGGGGCCTACTGGGAATCTTTCTGAACCATTTCAGAAAGCGTGCCCTGCCTCCAGCCAGTGTACCGTCATCAGGAAGAGAAACCAAGCAAAAGTAATTTTTGAACTGTGCGCACTGACTGAAAATTGTGTGCAGATGGAATCATAGAATGGGTAGGGATGGAAGGGACCTTAAAGCTCATCTAGTTCCACCCCCCCTGCCCTGGGCAGGGACACCTCCCACCAGACCAGGTTACTCTAAGCCCTGTCCAACCCGGCTTTGGACACCTCCAGGGATGGGGCAGCCACAGCTTCTCTGTTCCAGTGCCTCACCACCCTCAGAGTACAGAATTTCTTCCTAATATCTCATCTAAATCTCCCCTCTTTCAGTTTAAAACCACCACCCCTTGTCCTATCGCTACACTCTCTGATAAAGAGTCCCTCCCCATCTCTGCTGTAGGCTCTTTAGGTACTGGAAGGGGCTGTAAGGTCTTCCTGGAGCCTTCTCTCCTCCAGGATGAACAGCCCCAACTCTTTCTGCCTGCCTCAACCTTCCTAAACTGGCAGTTACTTTCAAAAGAGAGTACGGACTCAGACCACCACGAATGGCTTCTATAGTGGGGACCACGTCACGCACAGCAGCCAGTACTTAATGTAGAGTGGTTAAAGAAGGTATTCTAGAGAAAAAGAGAAAACACCATTTCAGGATGCTGTTTCTGTCTCGGATCTGACCTGACTCGTGGCCGTCAGCTGAACTAATCTGAACACTAATTTTGTGACCTTCAGGACAAAGGTAATTTCTTTATGTAAAGTTTCTAAAACACAGTAAATGAACTATACACTTACCCGAGAGCTAATACCTGTCTATTATTTCAATTGAGAGGCTTTATCTAGACAAGCTCTTAAACATTCACTAATATTAAGACTAAGGACTTCAGAACTGAAAAAGACAACAAAGAGATCATTCTATAAATGAAAGCAGCACAGGAGCTAGTTCAGCATGTCACCAAAGGAGAGAAGAAAGCAGAGATTTTGAGCCGTTAAGTGCAGAAAATATCAAGTCGCCAAAACTGCTGGTAACTCTGACATAAGGATGTGCTTATGATGCGCTTGCCCTGGCCTATACCCCCCAGTCTAAACCTTCCCACTCGTTCAAGTCATAAGCCAGGCGCTAAATGACACTCAAGAGGCAGGGAATCCAGAATCTACAGGAAGGCAGTGAAATTTGACTGTGCATTATGTCCAAGTCACTAGGAAAGATACAAACAAGGCAAAGATTAAAAAGCTTAAGAAGATGAAGTATCATTTTGGTTTGAAAATGAAACAGTCATTCTATAAGAAAGAGAGTAGATCCCTATCATGCTAAACTCAATCTTGTGAGTCTAGCCAGAGAGATGAATGGGAGAGGTGAATGAAGAGCTGTAGAAACACTGATGACAGAAAATAAGATATAGTTATACAAAGGAGAATTGGTGAAGATATTCTTTAGAGATTGAATAATCAAAAGGAAATTTACAATGGCAATAAAAAGGCATACGATTAAGGATGTATATAAAGGAATGGTGCAAGCAAAGTTCAATGCAATACTACATACAACTAACAAAGAGTATGGAAGCCAAAAAGGACTACGGACATTGTACAGATTCACTTCCCATCCAAAAAGTAAAAAGGAGAGTATTATAATTATCAGCCAGCCCAACTTCAATTGCTCGACAGAGTCTGGAATAAAAAAATAATTAAACAATCAATTAATTATCACCTATGGGATAATAAATTGATGGAAATAGTCAACATAGATTTGTCAAGAGCAACCTGTGACAAACCAATTAAATTTCCTTCCTTTACAGGTAACTGATTTAATTGAGAAGGTAGGAGCAGTAGACGTAATACAGCCTCACTTTAATAAAGCTTTAAATACTACTAGATATTGAATCTCTATAGGCAAGCTAGGGAAATATTACTGGATGAAAAAAAACTTGATGCAAATCCTTAATTAATTTAAAAGATATATTCAAGGAAGAATTACTAATATTCTGATTTTGAACCGAAAAAAGGCATTAGAAATTCACAGGGCTCTACCCCAGCAGTATATAAATGATCCTCCAGTGAAGAGGGGCAGGGGAAAAGGCACAGGAGGACATGCAAACACTGGTAAAGGTAGGTAGGACACTGGTAGGTAGGTAGGACACTGGTAGGAGGACAGGCAAACATGCAAACACTGGTAAAGGCAGCTTCAAAACATTGCATGTGGGAGTAAGTCATGAAATGCACTAGGACAAAATAAGGAGTAAGGGGCCAGAGAGCAAAACTGAAGAAGAGAATAGAGGGACTAGAACATAAACAGTACTAAAAAACCCAAACTAAACAAAACCAAAGACAAACTCACTCTTGGGGTACTAGCAGGACTGGAAAACACAGAAAGAAAATCGTTCTTGACACTGATAGTATGAGCCAGGTTCTGAGACCCCAAAATAGATGCTGTCAAATTGTAGACTCTACATGAGAAAAACAATAGCGACAATAGATTTTAGGACATGACATATAAAGAAGAACCGAAGGAACTTTATGTATTTGATTTACAAAAGAAAACATTAAAGTGAGATTCATGAGAGACTTACAATGCAAAAATCTGCAAAATGACAGTCATCCTATGGAGGGCAGGAAAAAACAAATGACAGGCATTATAATTTGGTTCAAAGATTTACTTTAGATATTAGGAAAAGTTTTCTGACTAAAAGAGGTACTAAGCCTTCAGAGATTTCTAGAAAGGCTGTAGAAACCCTTTTGATTTGTTGTTGCTATAAACACATTAGACAAACAGCTATTTTGGTGCAAAGGGATGCATAAGATGATTTCTTACACACCTCCTAGCCTTAAATTCCTACAGTTAATGGATTGATTTCTTACATCCGAGTGCATCTTGACCAACAAATGTCTAAGTGAAGAAATTATTTCTAATTGCTTAAGGAAAAGTAATCTTAGCAATTTTAGTGAAAGTCACTAAAATACATACAATAAAACAGATATTCAATTCTAAATGTGATTGAAACTCATTAGAGATGGCAAACGTTAATATTTTGTATATTTTTATGGATTTTACTTCATTCAGAGAATACTTTTTTTCCCAACAATTATTTGTTACTACAGGTCAGATTACAGCTGAGCTTGCATTGTTCATAGTGTTTCAAACCTTGCATTCAAAGAGTAGTTGCAATTAAGAAAAATGTGAGAACTTAGTACTTTTGGCAAAATACTTCTAAAAACAGCTCCTTCGGATAGAAAAGATGAGCCCCTTTGACATTCAGGACAAGAACTTAATGAACTGTAAACCATCACATATGGTGACAGCATCCCTGCTGTAGGAAGAAAGGGACAGAAAAATGAATGGAAGAAACACACCTTTTTTCAGTCACTTTATCAAACGACTCTAATTAAAAAGCTGAATACAAGCAAAGTGCCAGCCTCAGAAATAAAAATTTTCACCTTAGGAAGTACAGCTGATCATCTACACCTGTTTTGATCAACAAAGAACATTACCTAGTGATTGTTTCCTACAAATGACTTACCATGCAATCCAAATCCTGTCTTTTCCTAAACACTAATGAGCTGGATTAGGCACGGCCTCAGGAGTGAGATTTTCAGCCCCATGGAGAGGATGCTTAGAACATATCTCATATAGTAACCCCATCTGTTTCCGTAACACAACTCCACTGGCTGATTTATTAGTGGCTGCCAAGAAATCACACTGCTCGTTTGTTTTCAATGTTTGGGTTTTTTACCTTTTGGGGTTTAATACGGGTGTTTAATTAATACCTTTTGCATTAAGAGAGTTAGTGCTTTTGTAAATATGAACAATCCATCAAGTAGTCAACCTGCAGTTCAAGTAGTACAAAAGGTGGAACACTGGCATGGGAACAGAAATAGCCTAATGATCAGCATAACAGAGAATTGACCATCTATTTAAAACTTCCACTTTTTTTTTTTTCCTTTTTCAGCCTATCAACAGAAATTTCTAGGCTTTAGGAAATGTTTTCAGACACACAAGCAGTTAAACTTGGATTTTGCCGTCAAAAATTTCTCCAGTGTTGTTATCACCTGAAAATATGCTGACCAACTTTTGTGCTGCTGTGATATTCTGTTGATAAAGCTGAATGCATTCATACAAAACCAGAAACAAAACAAATTCTATTGCTTTTCTGGCTAATAGAATAGCAGGCACAGAACAAGTAAGTAACATAATGAACATACTATGTGGTAGTCCTATTTATTGATAATTATCTTTTACATATCTGAGTAAGCTTATGTTCCTGAAGGTGTAGGGATGCCCTAGAGGAATAAAAGCAAGAATTAACACTCTAGTGCACATGCTAATTAGGATTTAATTAGGGAATTTAAAAAATGCAGAGTGCATGTTTTCAGCAACTGCATAATTACCAACTTACTGCTTGTAGCGTTTTTCCCCCCCTGTATTTTTTCATTGTAAATATTCTAATTGTCATTTTAGGTAAAATTCAAGAAATTCAAATTCTATTTCAGTTTTCAGGAAGAAATATTCTTCCTCTGGCACATTTTCATCCGTTATAATTCTTTAACATTCCATCCTGATTTATAATATTTTTCTACACCACCAATTCAGCATGAAAGATAATAAATTGCTTTTCTTTATGCTTTTACAATGTACACAGGTTGTTCCCTACAAATTACACCATAACATTTTCCTCCAGCATCTGCTGTTAATCTGAATAACAGTCATGACCTAAGGGTCAATATAACTAGTTCCTCCAAAAAAGGTGCAGGCCTTTCTAGAATTACTTTTATTCCAAGAAAGAACATCATGAAAAAGCCAAGCTGTGTTTGAACGTAACAGCTCTCCCCCCACGCTGGCGTCCTGCTCCCCCCTTTCTCTACCAACTAAATGTCCCACTTTTTAGGGGGCTGATGGGATCCTGACACCAACAGTCCATGAATTTTGAACCTTGTCTAAAACTACACAACACTAACTTGAATTCTTGCAATTGTTTCTGTGCATTTGGGAGCTCTCTAAGTCTGCTCGCTGGAATATCCACACGAGAGAGAGATAAACATGCAATAAAGGCAAATTTTGAAGATCTCTCTAGCTGGGCTTTGAAAGGGACTTTTGACTAGGGACTTTCTAATGAAAGGGAATTAACAAGATGATTAAAGCTTTAAGAAAATTCGATTTGCATCAGTATTTTAATTCTTACAAAACAGACTCTTTAAACATAAGGTAATCTTGACAAATACCTTTCCTCCTTAATTATTAATGCTAATTGCTGTTCTTCATTGTTTTGTTTTCAAAATCAAAACTTTTTCAGTGAGCTTCCTTGCTATTTCTTGGTTTCTGTTTTTACAGCCACAGTGCTCAATAAATCCTTAGGTTATGCTCAGCGTATAATTTGCTCCACTGGAAGACCATCACTGTAATAGCCCCCTGAGACTTCCCACTTTTCCACTTTAATCCTTGGACATCTTCAGAACCTACTAATCAGCCTCTAGTATGGTTAACATCCTTGCAAGTAACTATACCCTTTCAATCACTCCCAACATGGCTGGGAAGACAAATGCTGGACTTTGTAAGAACTTCTTGGGTCGAGCAGCAGCGAGAGCATTGATAGTGCAGCCTGTCAGACCCCTCAGGAAGCCATGGCAGGATGTTATATGACACGGAAAACACATATGAACCAACAGCAGTATAGTATTTTGGGTTGGCAGTCACTACTACTAGCACTGCGGAGTAGTGGTAAATCAGCTTGGGAGTTTAGGGATTTGAATGTCCACATTTACTGTCTTTGTTTTCATACGCTGTATTGTTATTAATTTGCTGAACCAGGATATGAAAGAATGGAAATGAAATGAAAACCAAGGGGAAAAAACCCAAACAGACAACCCACCAAACAAACAAGCGAAAGATCCTCCAATAAGACGGAGTCCTGATGCTATGTTTAGTCGAACGAGTGACTTTTCCTGCTGTTATTTAAGCAGGCGATTTGGGGTTTGCTTCACTGAAACCACCAGGTATTTCTGGCGGGGGGAGAGAGAACAATCCTTTGAACACACAAGCACTCAACACAACTGGATTAGCCAGAACAAAAACATCACCTAGGAAGCTAAGTGGGAAATTTTGGCGATACGCATTTATGTTAAAAATTAATTAATCTAACCTCAGACACAAATGCTTTATTTTAAAAAGAAAATAAAAATCTGAATTCCTCCCTTTTTGTAAAAGTTGTTGAATCACTTTAAAATGATCTAGAGTTGTACTTAATTTCCTTAAATGCTAGTACTGAAGCTTATTAGCGGCAATCAAAATATTCCAGAAAATAAATTAGGAGGAAAGATTTCTGACATTTAGAAGTCACCAGTTCCAAGTTAAGAGCGAAATTCATTGCTTCCAAAGATCATGCCCCATCTAACAATCAAATGAAGTATATCTAAACACACGTGCATTTCATTGCCTCCGTGAAACTACATTTAAAAACAAAACAAAACAAAACAAAAGCTTAAGCAACTTTATCACAGTATGTCTCTATTGTTCGAATATAGGCCAGCAAAGAGCTGAGACTTCAGACTTTATTTAGTCTTCCCTTTGCTTTCATTCAGCATACATGTTCATGCCCACTCAAACAGACTAGATTATAACATAATACTAGGCAATAGCTAATAAATATGTGCTCTCAGTACATCACTCAACTGCCTTTGATATCACAATATTTAAATGATCTATCACAGCATGAAACATTTCAGCTAAGTCTTTGTAACGATTACAAATTAAATCCTTTAAAATGTTTTTATAACCCATTTTGTTTGAACCATTTTTTCTTTCCAGTAGCTGTACTGAATTTCAAGACATCATACTGGATTATGTTAAAAACAGCACAAAAAGGCAAAGCTTTTATGAAAACATAGTTGCACGAAAGATTTCAGGCCGGATGAAATTTAGCAGATATTTGGTAGATAGTTAGTAGGTCATCTAAAGAAATATTTACTTTTTGACTACTTACCATGTGTACAATGAAACCTGTGTTTTCCTACTAGCACTATTTAAAGCAAGATTCTGGATAGATTTTATCTCGTAGAAATGAAGTTTGTCATACTGAAATACTTCACAAATTTTTCCAAGATGTAACTTTTTACAGAAATACTGAAAACCTTTGAGAACATCAGAGCTGTGTAAGAAATTACACAGCTGCTAACCCATTCTGCTCTTTTTTCTCCACTCCTACAAGATTTCAGTAACATCAACATCCAGCATACCGGTGTAGGGCTGAATCTATTCGTCTTACACAGTTTCAGTCACCTCTGCACATCTGCGGCGAAACAAGTGGAGACAAACAATTTCCGAAAATAAGTATGCTCTCAATCACTTTCTGGAGAAACTCATGTCTCCCTAGTAACTCCTCCAGGAAGCCTGACAAGACTAGGTTTATGTTTAATTCGTAGGCTGTGGGAGAAAGATGGCATTTCTTGTCAGGACCAGAGGCACTTTCTCTCCCCCTCCAAGGAAGAAAGCCAGGCATTCAGGCGGGGGAGAGCTCAAGTGCATTCCAGCCACAGCCCCACTCCGAATGACCAAGAGGCCGTCAGTGAAACTTGTTTTATTTACAGATCTCTAACTAGCACTGGCATGTAAGTTGTCGAATGACATGCCGGTTGTTATTACAGCCCAGCACCGAAATCACAGCCCAACAGAGCAATTCTGTCTCAAGAGACCACTCTCCCCAAAGAAGACAATCCAAAGAAAACTCTCATACTATGGTATGGGCTTGATGTCCACAAAATCTGCATTCACACAGTACGGCCAAATACAGGGCACCTACCTAAAACCAGATACTCACCAATACTTACTTCAGAAAAATCTACATAAATAACATCATCACGATTTGAGTAGTTTTGTGCAGTTACGCCTCGGGGCATTTCTGTAGAATTTCAGCTGCTTAAGGCAAGTCTGCAGACTGAAGTATGTCAAGAGATACCCAAGTTTTACATACAATGGAATTTTAGGTACTGGATTTTTTCTAACTGCAGCTACAGCAACACATTTTCTGTTGTGGAGGTTAATAAAATAAGATATTTTTGGCTTAACAAGGCTGCTTCTACCATGGAAGTCCTCTCCCACAGGTGTCTCTGTGTCACATTATAATCTAGAATCTGCCTCAACCGGCACCAAGGAGTAGGAATAACTTCTAGGGAGACCATGAACTCTGGCATTTTGTGTTCGCATTTTTCTTTGTCATGAAGCTTTATCTCACAGCACGTTTAACACAAATTAACCCCTAACCTAACCACTTCAGTCTACTGTATTATGCGAAGTTCTGCAAATCGTTGCAATGACTGATTTCACAGCATTTCTACCAGAGGCTCTATGGAGTTCAAGGTTTTATAAATCTCAAATTATAATTTGGTTCTGCAAAAATAACTTTATGACTTTTAAAAAAATGTAAAGCTGTGGGGAATTTTCCACGAGGGATACTTTGTTGGTATGAACGATGTAAAAATGTAGACTCTAAATACAGAAGATATAAAGTTCCTGATTCAGATTCCATTAAAACCAGTTAGCAATGGCTTCAGGCGGAGTGGGTGGCCTGTTCCAAGCCTGTACAGGAGTGGTAGAAATAAGCACTGGTAAACATGAGACAGGAGCTTCCAGGCTCGGATGAAGAGGAGAGACTACAGTGAAACTAAGTTTAACTTCTGCAGAGGAAGGAGCAATAGCCAAGATCAGAGGTTTTTCTTTCTCTGTACTACAGGAGACTACAGGTAATGCTGTATATAAAAATTAATCCAGTGTTAGCAATAACACTTCTCTCCCTCTTATTCTTCACTTTCCCCATCTCATTTTCTTGAAATAAGCTAAGCAAACATTGTTGTACTCCTGTCATGTTTTTAAACACAAAATTTCACATGAACCAGTTCTAACATTAAGAAGTTAACCCCTTCTCACATTCAGATGCTTTTATTAAATAAGGTCTGTGAAACTACTAACTGAAAAAAAAATCTGAACCATTCTAGCTCCTTCCAGACAATAGATCCATTCTATTTAATGTTATTAAAAGAACAAAGTATAAGATACAGCATTTAAAATTGGAGCATGTAAAGCCAGAAAGATGTAGTATTTATGCTGTTTCTCATACCTAATTGGCTATGTTATCATTCCAACTGTACACATAATGGTGGAAGAATGATGAAGAAAACTCTCTAAGAACTGAGATTATTTTTCTTGTTATTCTACAGCTCAGCTGTCTCCTTAGCTTTTTTACTGTTCCATCACTACTTGCTACTTTACTTTCTCAAGGCCAACTGTTTATGGCGTTGGATTTGTAGATCCACGTTCAGTTGGAAAAAACTCTCACATCTACTCTCTCATACACATCCCCAGTGCTGCACTTCTAGACTTTGCGTCACAAGACGTTCCACGGAACCCAAATCTACACCATGCTTCTGACTCAAGACCACTGGACCAAGAAGGCAAAAGGAGTTTTCCTACTGACAGGGGTCCAGCTGGACTTCTTTGAAGAAGATGAAAGATTGTTTGCACCTTACTGTAGAAGTTCCCAGAGCCTTTTGGGAGGCGTGTTTCTAGGGCAGTTTGCTGCAAACAAAATTCTATTGTATTCTATTCCACTAGGAGAGGAGCCTATTAGAGCAAGAAAGAGAACTGAGACTTCAGTATTCACCTGAAGAGCTTTTCCTTCCAGCTCTGCACCAGTTAGAGGGAATGGGACAGATGATCTGTCATGACTAAGAAATATTTCTGCTTAGGTAATGGAAGATCTGAGATGCTATTCAGAAACAGAAACTAGTGTGTGGCTTCTGCTCCAGTTCACCTATTCCAGTTTTAGTACAGAGGGGGAAATGAGGACAGTTACTATTTCAGTCACGTGCCTCATACTTACATAGCAAAGACGTGAGTCCCAGTAAAGATAAGGAAAACTCCTTACTCACAGTGCATCCTAATGAGAAATCACATCAATTTCCAATAATTTATTCAGTAGCCCTTTTAAATCAACCCTTTTCCTCATCACTGCCTCCTCCATCTCTTCTTTCTTCCTTCCTGACTCTGCAATTAAGTAATAATGCTGAACTTGGGATATCAACATCCTGGCTTTCCAAAACATAAAGCCCACTGAATGGATCAGTTCCCCACTTAAGAAGCTCTAATGTATAATGTGGCTTTGGCCAAAGGTGGAAAGAGAGGCACGTGCTTCCCTTCGTGGGTTTTGATGCGTTATTACAGTGCGGTCAATGAGCACACTGATGGACAGCTAACAACCAACCTTAGAAACAGGATTTCAGCTTGCCTGCAGATTCAAAAAGAAGAGCCTGTCAATGTTGTTGGGAGCTCACAGATGATCAAAACAGAGGCCTGCCACTAGATATGTAGCAGAGGAGCGTATGAAAAAGTTTCCGATATTTGGTTGAAATTCTTATGCATTTGCTTATGATATGTTTACAGCGTTGCACACACCACAACCTGCCGTACAGCTACAACATGCCTTATTTAGCATGCGTTAAGCACATGTACACCATTAACATATACATCTCTCCCAGTATTGATTAACCATACAAATATACATTGTGACAAACAGCCGGCCATAAAATACCATACCTTGGTACTTCAGGCCTTTTGGCTTTAACTTTCTTCTAGTTACATCTATTTGAGTTCTGGTTACAGTTGTTCTATTCTATTCTAACATCATCATCATCAGAAGCTCAAGGCTTGCTCTTATTAGAATAATTCTATTATTATTTTTTAAAACAGCAATAATAGCAAAAAATTCAAACCTACATTCTTCATGTCTCTCTAAGTGACCTGTAGCTTAACTTTGTGCCCACTATTCCATACTTTTCACTTTTCAAATAACATGAGAAAAAAAATGTTCCGATGATTACTTTTTTCTTTTAAAGTTAACTTTGAAAAAAGGAGACGGTTTCATCTGAGCGCACATCAGGTGCTCATATATGAGCATGCATATGAGTGGCTGAACGCACACCACCAATAATGACTGATGAGGGGTAAAAGCAAACAGTACAGGGTAAAAGCTTTCAGGATCTGCAAGTTAAACATGTAACACTTGTAATATCCAATATTAGTACTACTAATAATGAACAACAACAACAACAAAAAAACCCAGCTGTTTGTGCTAAAACCCCACAAGCCTGGTTCCTAAACAAGGCATCATTATTTTAAAGAGCTATATACGCAAGAAATATTATACCTGTAACAAGTAGTGTGTTATGCTTTTACAGCCACAGAGGATCTAGGTCTTTAATTCTTTATTCTTTAATTCTCCCTCTTTTAGGTTATTTTCTTAGTTTCCTAAAACATACCAGTTCTAAGAGGTTGTAACTTTTTAAAGAGGCCTTAAGGGTAACATTTGCAATCTATTACTTAACCAGGAGGATGGGATAGCGCCTGGGTTCTTTACCATAAGCGTGAGAAGCGGCACTACTCACTCTTGCCTCCTCGCTTCTGACCAGTCACCACTGTGAGCTCTTGGGAGAAAAGCTTCGTATTGTGCCTAACCACCAGGTACACTTTATATGTAATTAGAATCAAAACAATAATGCTTTTAACTGCATTGATAGTCTCTCCAGAGATCTGAAATGACCTAACGCTGAAAACATGGAATCTGCCAAGATGCTGCAAATTTTGTGCTGTGCAGAGATTTCTCAAAGGCCTCCTGCTGCTCACAGCTGTACCAGCGGCACAGGGCCACGCAGGGAGATTCAGGGAAGGGCAACAATTCTGGAAACACTACTAGACGTTGTGATTTGAGAAAGTACTTGAGCCTTCACTGCAAGAACAGAAGATTAGGAAGGGCACTCACTGGAACCTTTTCATACGTACACTTGCATGCAATGAGGCAATTACCTTTGGAGCTCGTTCTGACCAGAGATTTCATGCATTTGCCAGAACAAGCGATGATGTGCATAATAGAGTTTCTGGTGAGGATTAGCCACTGCACAGCTGATTTGTACTGAAGAGAATCTGTTTAAGATGACAGGTAATTATCTTTGATGCAAGCTGGACTGCAGTTTACTTGAAGACAAGATATTGTATGAGCTTTTCCAGTATGCAACACCTCAAGGTCCTCACGACACGTAGCAAACTGGGATGGTATTGACTCACCTTTGACAGAGAGATGAATTCCCTTGCTCCCGAGAGATTTTACTTCCAGTTTTTATTCACTGTACATGTGGCACGTGGGACTTTCGACCTCTATTGCAGTTCAAATTCATATTCCTCTTACTTGGTTTAAATACCATAACATACATCTTTCAAACATATCCATAATCTATACATCACTGGAAGACCATTTTGTCTGCAGTTTAGACATGCTTTTGAGCTCTCTCGCTCACGATCACACATTACAAGCATTCTTTACTTCATCACCGTTTTCAGCTTTTTGAGGTTCCCCACCCACACAGAAGCACGGAGTTTCACAGCGTTTCCAGAGCCGTCCCCCCCACAGTCACGCTGCCAGCACTCTGAGCTGGCTGGAAGCAGGGCAGCAAGTTCAGCAGGTCCCTGAAGTGCCTTGGAAGCAGCTGACAGCCTTCCTAAGGAGCTATGGCTGGAGTATGCCCTACACACACGCCAGACAAAGAGTTCTGAAAGAGGACAGGCATTTTCTGGGAATAACACATATCTCAATAGCTCTGCAGGGACAAGAAGGAAGTAATATATTCCTGAGGGTCTTTTGCTCCTGCCTATCTCGCTCTGTTCCACAAGCATCTGCTACCACTTGTGAAACATTCCCTCACATTTTTCAAATCTGTGTATATTAAACATGAATCATCATAGAATGTGGAAGAGCCCTTTACTCACATCCACTGCACATAGAAAAATACACAAATACACAAAATTCTCCCTTCTACTGCAAAAGTCTGTTCTTTCCCTTATCGCCCATCGTTTCACCTCCTTTCGAGACATTTAGTGAGCAACCAAGCGGAATGTGGTTTTGCCCTGGCATACTAACGTGGCTTTGTATAAGTGGAGGCAGATTTCTTGCAGTTCAGACAGGTTTGTATCCCCATGAACTTACCTATTCTTTCAAAATGAATGATACTAAAGAGTCTATAAAAGAAAAAGAAGGTGAGGTGCAGCTGACAAGCTATTAGGTCAACAGAAAGGTGAAAGATTTGAAAGACTCTTAAAAAAATAAAAAGGCTTTGCATGCTTCTAATGGCATTTCGTCTAGTACACTGGGGAGGAAAATCCAGCACTGCAAGGTGATGTAAAGGGTGAGGTGGGAAGAAATTCTGCTGTAGGAGGAAGAAAAAAAGGAAGTCAAATTCTGCAAGGGTATCTCAGAACCCCACAGTGCCGCTGTGCAAGAACAGAATTGAAGATGGAGAATTTTAGGTGAATGCTGGAGAAGTTTAAGAATGTATCAGAGCCTATAGAATTCTGTTAATAAAGATGATGACAGGAATCAAACTAAAATGCAGCTTCTTACTCTATTCAAAACTGAAATCTATAGACCAGGTGATTCTTCATCTAGAAGATTATGGTCTAGGGGTTGGATAGTGAATTAAAATGGCTTTGTATTGCCTGAAGTATTTGTTGAATTGGGTGTGCATGAGGGATAGGAATAAATGGCTGTCCATGTAAGAACAAAGTAATATTACATCAACCCTTTCATTTGCACCACATTCTTCCTTTAGCTTGCTATTTTCTCCTGTAGCAAGAGTGTCCTCTGCCACTGAATTGTATTATCAGGCCAACAAAAAACTTCAACAAAGTTTCTCAGTCAAAGGTCTCCAAAGTCAATGGTAGCAATTAAATTTGCCTCTGAAAAATTCAGGACAATTTTAGTACAATTTTAATTTTTTTTCATTAAAATTTATTTGCTGGTCTTAAGTTGAATTCAATGCAAGCTGCCGAAAACACCATCATATTCAAACCTGTTCAACTCTTCCTTCCAGATTCTTTAGCAGTTTTCAGAATTCTGTTAGATTACAGAGAGATTTTTAAGGGATAAGACATTTCAGTTAGTAGTATCTCAAATTTGTTTCTGCTGCTAGTTGCATGCATATTTAACTGACTTGTAAGATTTAGCTCCACTTCCCAAATAATATGCAAATTTCAACATGGATCTACTGCAGATCAAGGCCTACTCAATTTGCAGACTAAGAATTAACACAGTTTTCTTTAACACTCTAAAATTTTGAAAACAAACAGATCATGGGAAGTACCAACTCATCTCATTTTAACTGACACATTCACACCTTTGCTGATAGCATCTTTTGGCTAGAGAGCGCTTTCTGCAAGGTTGGGTTAACAATGCACCAGAGTTTATGTTTACACAGTGATAGCTGTAGCCTGGAAACTAAAAAAGACAGTTTTGTGAGCAATTCAACAATATAACATAGCATTGTATATTCTAGCTTCTTTTTCAGCTTTTTTCCCTGGGTTGGGTTTGTTTGTTTTTTTTTTTTTAACACCTGATGCTTCTTCTGAGACTCAACAATAATCATTGGAAAAGTTTCTGGAAATTCCACTGAATTAACTGTGGCATAAGCCAAGCAGAAGTGGTCCAACAAAAGTTCCACCTATAGCCAGGCAGTGAAAAAAATTACTGAAATTCTACTGGTTTCCTGAGCAAACAAGAGCAGGCTTATCTTGCAACGATCTGTATTTTATTCAAATCCATTTCAGATTCAGACACAATCTTTCTGCTGGATATTTGAGCATTCCCCAACAAAAACCACACTTAGTGCTTCTAAGAATGACCACCATAATCATAAATACATATATACAAAAACAAAAGTGAAGAGAACAGTTATTATATACTGTGTTTTTCATTAAACCTTACTATAAGGTCATTAGTATCCTCAAAAGCAAACTGAAAAACCAATGATGTCTTTTTCTTCAAATTTGGTGAGAAATATTTTAGCACAACTACCCACATACACAATTCTATATTTTCAAGCACAGAAATTATTCCTTCCCCCCCCCAAATTTTAATTTAAGGCTACCTATAAGCCACAGCAACAACTATTTCCTACTTAGCCTATTTTCAGCAAGGCTGGAGATCTTTGTTTCACACCCCCATAACCCAAAGTGTAGCATTTTTTTCCATTTAATATTACAAAATGAGTCTTAAATCATTAGCATCTTGCCAACTCCTAAATGGTGAAGTTGTACAAGCTCATATTAGAAAGAGCAAAACCACTGTGTCCCCATCTCAGGTCACACAAATAACTTCACAAAAGGACCTTACTTGCAGAAAAGAAATCTGCAGAAATGTCTTGGCTTGTTTCAGTTCATTTCGTTTGTTTTCCCTTTTTTTTTTTT
>VXBO01006278.1:438954-509300 GCA_013400135.1 Rhinoptilus africanus
TTATATGAATATCCCGATGATCATATCAACTCTACTTTCACTTACATCAGTGATGAAAATATGCTACTCCAAAGAAGTAAACATAATTAAACAATTAAGAAACTTTCCAGTCTAAGACAATTTCTTTATTTTGGCTGTGACCATTTCCGCTGTCTCAAATGGGATATTGAATACAATTAATCTATGGAGTTTTCAAGAAGCAAATTAAAGCAAGGAATATCTCCACTTTGTAATATTTTAATTGTAGTGAGCTTGAATTAATTCAGAATTTTCCCAACACAACATTATGTTGCATTCACCAAAGAAAAGCAACCAACCTAAATATGTAGGTCTATTCATTTCACATCTCCTGATGAATGCAACTTATTTTCTCTACTGCACTGAAGCCGAATAAGCAAGTATCTTTTTGCACTGTAAGAATCAGATCTATACAGCACTGTTAGAAAACAAAAAGTACCACCACTATTACTTTGAGGTTTCAAAATAGTCAAACTACGTCATTCAAAAGGTTGGGGGAGAATTAATTGAAAAAATGCTACGACACTCCTCAAAAGTACTTGGTCATGACGAGAGAATAAGCATGAATGAACGAATGAACCTAGCAGTCAGGCTGCTAACAGTTTCATCCTCTTGGTTGACAGACTTGGGAAACATTATATATTATTAATATAGCTGGCTAATTTCTAATTAGGAATCCATTAGCAGTTTTAACAACCGTAGATTTTGATGGATTTGCAGTCACCCTGGCCAGAAAAAAAAAAAAAGCTACTAGGTGACCTGCTCCATGGGATTCCTCCATCTGTCCATTATCATTTAATGCCACTCAAATCTGGAATAAAAAAAATGGAAAAAACACATTTTTCTTCTGACCTAATTTCCTGGGTGCACAGTTACCTCTTACCTTTTTCCGTGGACTTCCTGTCAGGGAATCACATTAGTTTCTCTTCATTCAAACTGTTTTTTCCCTAATTAAGAAGAAAAAGGCAAGGTATTTCCTGGCTTACTAGAGTTCATTCGTACATCTACATTTGAATGTGTACCCTAAGAGAAAAGTATGTATTAAATTATATGCACACAGTCTGTTTGTAAAATGGAAGAAAAATAATTTACATCAGTGGGATCTGAGTTCGGATGAGAACACATGACAGTTCCATCGAATATGCAATGATGCTCACAGAAAACAAATGCATTTTACATAAGGTGATGTGAGGCTACAAGAAGGCAGACAAACTAACATGAAATATGAAGAAGCTGCTCAAGGCCTCGTTCACTGAGATATAAAATAATAGCATTACTCTTCCAGAGAGATAGATTATTGAGTTAAACAGTATTTTTTTTTTTTTTATTACTTAGGCTCATAAAAGCCAAATGAGTCTGGCAGAGTCTTGAATAAGTCTTATTGGATTTGCTGATATCCCCAAGTCAGCACACAAATTCAACACAGGTGGTAGTTTCTTTTCTGAAAAAGGTATAACATAACAGTAACAGCGCAGCATTTGCAAAAGAAAGATTGCAAACACTATAAAGCTCAATTTGCCCTGTCCTGAAGAGACAGCAGAACTTGAAGTAAAAGAAGATGTAGCAACTTAAACAGACAAATGCGTTTTAGGTAATAACTGCAAAGTCTAAATGCAATGTCTCTAGAATTGGTAAGACTGAAAAGATGTTTTGCCATTTTCACGTATGGCTAAAGAGGAGTCTCAAGTATCTGGGTTCATATTCCTAAAGAGGATTTGAAGGCTTTTAAAAACTTCGCTGCTCATCAACAAACTGCTGCTTCTTTAGGCTAAGTCTTATTTCAGATTCTCTAGCTCCTAAGTACGCTGCGGTGCAATTCCCACCATTTTACTGTTGTCGCTTCTGTGGGTTTGTATGAAATTCTGGTTTGTAGTAGAATCAAGTAAGTACAGGAAGAAGTTCCAGAATTTCATAGAACAGGATGAAACAGACTGATCATTATCTTGTGTCCCAAAATGAATAAAGCATAAATCAAATGCACAAACAAGATATACTGGGAAGAATAATGCCAACTTGGCAAAGAACAACTACTTACAAAAATTGATCTAGTGTTTTTTGTCTCAAGCCTGTGGATATTCACTGGAATAAAACGGACCGAGTGGCAGCACAGCTTTCAGCTAGGTCAAAGATGGCTTTTTGTAGATAATAACTGGATGCCAAGCCACTGAAAAAAGGCAAGTTCTAATCAAAGAAGAAAATTTCTCATGAGATTTCACTTCTGAAATTAAGCAAGAAGCTCATCTATTCTCCTGTGTTTGCAAGCTTTACTCTATGAACTTGTAATCCCACTCAAAGTACCACAAGAAAGATCCCTCATTGCTTTTCTTTTTCTTGTTCTTTTTTTTTTTTCTTTCTTTCCTATTTTCCTTGTCAACCCCTCTGGCGTACAGAAATGCCCTTTTCTTCCCCTCTCTTCCAAAATACCAAAACCAGGGCTTGTTTTGTTGTTTTGGGTTTTTTTGTTGTTGAGGAGAAATTACTTCCAGACAAGATTATTTATTTCCCTTTCTTATGTTTGCTTTTTTCTCCTACCACAATCTGCAGATTTGCCAACGTATCCGAAAGCGTCACTTGGGCTGGGGGCCAGAAAACAACAGAAGATTGTGTGTATTCCTTTAATGATACACTTAGTCATGAGGGCTTTTCAAACACGTAGGAAACCTAAAACAATAATAAGTATGTAAAAAGGTACCCTACTTTTAAAGGCTGAGCACAGACAGCACTCAAGCTAAAAATCCAATCACTTGTTTGGGAAATCAGGTCTTTCAAATAATTTGAATTTTTGCTGGGTTCCGTTCTCATTAGCACTGAGAAATATCAGCTCCATGGCATAAGAGGGAACTAGTGAAAAAAGATAAAGGTAGCTTTAGAGAGGAAAAATAAAGCTGTGTTACAGGGTCTGGTATTACACATACAAATGTGAGATACACATATCCAAATGCCATGAATTTTGTGGAGGGGTTCTTGAATAGAGTAACAGAACTATGCCTGCTATGAGTGGTTTGACATTTCTTGTCTTTAGAGCTTTCCGCTTTCTACTGTGCTTGATTTTTCTCCACTAACTATATTGGTTTAACAGATCCTAGACTAAAAGCACCATTAGTTACCTGCATGTAAAGTACAGTTTGAATGAGGTGATGGTCTACAATACAATGAATCAGGTGATGTTTTACTATCACCTCATACCTAAAGAAAACCAGAGCATTCTGGAGAAGAGTGGGACGACTCTTAAACAGATGAAGCTGACCAATACAGGGCTCTAGCTAAAAAAACAAATTCCCCCAGGTCCTCTGGAATTTTGTTTACAAACAAGATGAGCAGAGAATATGAAAAACTATAGACTCTGCTGATCTCTCTTCTGTTCCATACATCTATAAAAGATATGATTTTGTTTTTTATTTCTCCAATATTTCATTATTTTCTTTATTTTTACCCAGTGTATCAGATGCTTAGATCATGTGGTCCAAGTTTACAACAATTGTATACCTGATTCACAGTGCTGTCATCATCAATAAAGTCTGCTCAGGTTGGTATAATTTGCTTCTCTTTTCAGGAGATTATATTCTAAAATCAATCATATAAAAATTTGAATAAAGATGTAATAAACTTGTTCCCATGCTCAACATCTCATATTAGTCTAGAACCAAGACATAGTCTAGAACAAAGCCTCTTTGAATTACTCTCTTCACTCATGAACAAAACTGAGCTTCTATTAAAAATACTGTAAAAAGCATGGTTTCAAAGCTAAGCCCACACAATACATTTTTGTAGCTTTTGGGAAAGGACTCTCTTTTGATGCAGAGTTTTTAACACACTGTAGTCCTAGTGGCTGCTCTAACGATAGCACCTTCACAGAGGTCATTATGTTATCAATCTGGCAGAATTAGCTAATCAACCCCCTAGGAGTTACGAGTTAAAAAATTAAATAATCACACAATCTCTTTTCCATCCCTCCCCAAAAGCAAGGGTTTTTTTCCCTATCTAGATCACAAAGAACACAGTCTTCTTTGAGAAAGAAAATATTTATGAAAGTATTTCTGACTTACTTTTAAAAATTGTTACAAGTGAGGGACAGATGTGGGGCAGACTGGTAGGGGAAAAAGAAAGCAGAATGGACCTTTATATACCTGTCACTCTAATTACAGCTTTATGACACAAGCTCTTAAGCACTAAGTTACAGTGGTCATATTATAATGGCAAAGCTTATAACCTGATTTTTTTATCTGTGTGTCCATGCTCTGTACACAAAGAAAAGTACTTTTTAACAGGAATATTCCCACAAGAACTACTTCCTTTGGATGAAGACAGATTATTGAAGGGGGTAGTGGGTTTTTTTCTCCAGCACAAAAAAGAGGAAATTTTAATATTAGTCCATGTACGTGACTCTGTGCACAAACACAATACATAAATCTGGCAGATGTACTAAATGACTGCGTGGTTGGGATGTCTTTGTCGATTTACTTCATACTGTTATCACTGAAGCAAAAAGTATACCAAATGTAACCAGGGTCAGACCAACTCCTGTGTTCTTAACTGGTTAAGCAAAATGTGACACAACCTTTTAATCTTTGTTCTGTCTTGGACACAAAGCCTATGTTGTTTAGCTTCACAGAAGAGTTTCTGGTGGTCCTACAGACATTAATTCATCCTGTAAAAACACTTATATTAAAAAGAGACTAAATAATACTTGCAACCTACAAGATAGAGAATAGCTGAATCCCCCTAACTGAATAAGGTGCGTTTCTTAAAACCGTGCCTCTAATTTCTAGTTTGCAGTGGTTTCTGCAAGTGGAATCTCTGCAATATTAATTATTTAGAGAAAGTTGAGTTGAGGACGCTTTTTGCAGGATAAGATTCACAATATATAATTCGTAATATTAAGAGGTTCAAAATTAATTCAATACATAAAGTGAAGGTTTACACAAACAAAGTGTTAACATCCAGCGTGCCTCAAGCTTTTAGTACGAAATAAGATTAAACTGGCACATTACTGGAATGCAAAGCATTATGTGGAGCCTGGTCTATAAGAATCCAAAATCCTAGTGAAGCTCATGGGCATGTAAAGTACCATTTTGTCAGCTATATATCATAAGCTTCTTTATGACTGAAGGCAACTGAAATAATTAGTTACTGCCAAAACACTACGATGGCCACCAGTAATTGCAAAGTGTTCCCAAGACGTGAAAAGGAAGAACCAGGTTTGGAACGGATATACAATCCCAAGGCAATTAGACGATTTTGGCCTCAGCAGCCCATTATGCCCAACTAAATTCATAAGCCACGAATCGAGACTGTCTGCAACCTTTGTGCCAGTGCAGCACGAGGGCTCAGGGACAACACACTGATCATTTACACATGATTATTACACAAGATCTGGGCTAAACAAGCCAGTACTGAATGTGGAGGCATATGCTAATGAAAGAACATGCACAGATATAATTTGCAAAAAGCAAGATTTCCAGAGGAAAGGGAGGATACCTGGATGTCACTAAGTCTCAGAGAGGAAGAGATGTATTATAATTGCTTATGATCCATAGGAACAACTGCCTACCTAGAAGTTATAGAAGCTGTTACCACATTTTACATGCTATCCCCACGTATGAGCTTCCCCAGGCCGAGTGTGTGTTCCAACAGTGGAAACGGCAGCAACAGCCTTGAGATTTCCATGTTTATTATCCCTTTTCTCCTGCCCATCATGGATCTGTTGAGACCTGTAGCTGCTACAGCACTAGCACTTTCCCTATTTCTGGATGGCCCCAAAACCTGCATTCATTAACACTGTTTGAGTACTGTAAAGCCTTTTAACTTTCTGGGAAGCTGGAAAATGATTCTCACAGTCTTTCTAAACTGCTTCCCTCCTTTTCTCTGCATAAAGCCAGTAAAAATCCTTCAAAGGAAAGAAGAGGAGCAACCCACCAACAGGGAACGTCCGTCCTCCCTCCCTCCATCTTTCTTGATGTTCTGTTGCTGTTGCTCCCATCTGGGATCAGTACAATTACAGCAATTTCACACTTGCAATTTTGTCTAATAATGATGAAGATGGCATTAATGCTAGAAAACTACTGCTATCATGCCAGGCTGACCTCTGTACCTCTCTGGAGGAAGGAACTTTAATATAGTTCTTACTCTTAAGCCACAGCTCATCTTTGAACTTGTTACCCTGCATTAGTTTACCGCGCATCGTGCAAATTCCAACCAATAACATTCGATGCCACTTCTTGACGAGGATTAATATTTACACACGACTTAGCAATTAGATTCAGTCTCAAACAGAACTGAGATAAAAAAGTACTCTGCTTGGATAGTAAATACAGAAAATTCAGTCACCCTGGATCAACATATTCTAGCACATAGGATGCAACCAGAGCCAACAAATCACCTTAAATCCCATGTACTGTTAAAAGATTTATGATGAAGCAACCCATGCTGGCTGCCTCGTTCCGAACGTCATCAAGCAGAATGCAGTCTCCAGTATGTAGCATACAATTTACAGAGACAACTGAATTATACTAAGTCCAACAGCAACTATGAGAAAATAAAAGTCTTTGAAGTACACTGAACCTATTTTCAATTTTTGTTCCTTAAAAAGCTACAACTGTCCCATCGCCAAAACAAAATTCCTACCAGATTCATGGAAACTGAGTAGAATTTTAAGGAAAACAAACCCTCTTTGCTTCACATCTGTGTTCAGCTGCTCTGAATATCAAACATGCAGCACCTTCTCAATAGTTCAAATGCAGACATTTGCAGTTTTATATACTTTTAGGCTATATGGATCTTCCTTGTTTAATTGCCTTAGAATAGCAATCAAACACGATTGAATGAGAAAGATAAGCCTTTCCCTTTTGAGGAAAGATTTGTTCAAAATTCTATTGAATAGGAAACCAAACCAATATGAAATATTTCCCTTCACATCCCCATCAAGGTATCAACACCACTGCGCAGACTGTGTTCTATCAGCTGTTTTATGTACAAGCACCGTTGTTATCAACTGGGCACATTCCTCAAGGCTCTGCAACCTCACGGACCCTCAACCATTTGGTCTGCAGGTATAATTATGAGACGATATGAGAGAGTTAATATATTTGTCAGGCAGAGAGGGACTGTGAAAAAAACCAACAACTGGAAAATGATAAAATATCACTGAGTGTCTTCCATATTTATTATTATGCTCTAATCCTAACAAGTAAATAGCTTTATTATATTCAATTTACTGAAAGTAGAATTGCAATTTGTACTGATACATAGCAAACTAATACAAAACAGGATTTTATTATCACTTGAAATTGAGACAGATATTTTGGATTTAACTCTAAACAAGCCCCACTAGAGACATTTAATATATCTGAGTTGAACCATATTAATTGCCATAAATACTAAAAATCATTTTTTCCACCCTGAAAAGTGGCAGGTAAATGATTTGATAAGTAGGCCAATAGGTTAAGAAAGTTCGTCTTACACCTATATGACAAAAGCAAGAGAAATTTCTTCATACATTTTCCCAAACTAATACATGCCCAAACACAATAATTTAGAGAAGGAAAATTTACAAGAGACTTTCTTTAAAGAGGCTACATCTGTAACCCACTAAACAGAATGAGAATTTCTCCAATGAGATCAGAGGACTCTAAATCTAGCAGAATACATTAAAAAAGGCTGCTCTGCCAGAAGTGTACGGAAAAAACTCTTTCAATTATTAGCACGGAATTTGCCTACCTCTACTCATTACCATGCCAATAATACGGTCTTTTATTTCAGACAGACTGGACTTCAATAAGATTGAGCCAGAAAGCAGTATAGTCACTTTTCTGAATTACTACGTAAGTGTACAGAATAACAGTTATAGCAAATATTTCATAACTATCACATGCACTTGTATTAATGACAAAGACGAAAATGCATGAAACAGAATCTGAGCTCAGACAGGGAGTCAATCAAAAAAAGCTTACACTAGGATGTAAAAGAAATTGCAATAGCCATCTGCAATAAAACAAAGTGGGTTTATTTGTTTCTGGGCCTCCCCACAATATTGTTCTCTCTTCTTACTACTAACAATGAATTCCATAGAGAAAAGTGCACGTGTCCCTTCTGTCTTCCACTGCTGTGAGTGGTGCTGTATACGGCCATGATGCCTTTAATTCTTAAGAGAAATTCTCTCTTAATAAAACGAATGAGAATGGGAAACTACTTTAGATGGAAGTGCGAGATTATAACGAAACTACTGTCAGTACAATTGTATCAGGTTCACGTTTATTGCTTGTCTTAAAAAACAGGGCCATTTACTTTTTATAGTTTACTTTTAAACTTCGTATTGATGTACAAATAATATTAAATATATTTGATTCCACTTACCAAAAGTCCAATTCTGTCAACAGCTGGTTTGGCATTTTTTATACTGCGATGTTTAGTAAAGAGAAGCTTTAGGGTCCAAATTAATCTAAGTGGAATTGATCTGTAGGCAACAGCAAATGTAAAAGCAGAGTAAACACTTCTGCCATTCATTCTTTAAAGATAAAATATTTGCCCAAGCAGAATATTGTAAAAAACTTAATTCTGAGCACATGCACTGAATAAAAAATAAACAAACACAGAAGCAGGTACAAGAAGGTAGGTCACTTCAAGCATCTGATGTTCTCTCTTTAAAGTTCTGTGGTACCAAGTTCCAGCTGTTATGAAGAGGAAGATGAATTAAAAAGAGTTATGAGAAGTGCAGGCAGTTAGGGAAGGAGAGAGGAAAGCCTAGTAAGTAATAACATTTACTTCATGGAACCTCCACCTTCTAAAGACGCCTATCACTATCACCTAATTAGAGCAATCAACACATTCATAATCCTTGCTATGTATTACACACACTCACATATGCCTGTGTGTATATATATAGCATATTGACATGCAAAAGAAGCTTAATACTCTTAGATTGTGCACTATTTAATTTTTTGATGTATTTATTATTAAGATTAAAAAAAAAAAGTTTGTGCTTGCTGAAACAATACCACTATCCTCTAATAAATGGGGATGAGGAGCAGCCCACAGAGCATCAGCTCTTTGGTTCCCACTTTGTTTCAGAAGGACAAAGACATTCCTAGAGTTTCCGCTGCCAACCACAGTGACATTAATCACTCCAGTGCAGAGTTACCTCCTTGTGACCGCACAACAATCAGAGCCCCAGTAGAAATCACAAGCACGCTCTTGACTCCTTGAACCTGAAATTTCATAGTGTACTGTTTGTCTTGAGAGTGAGCATCATAAAGTGACTTACTGGATAATTATGGCTTGAGAAGAAATGCGTTCAAAGCACAAGATGTTTGAAGACAAAACCCCTACTTGAATTCACAAATAACTTATTTACCGAAAAGCTTCTGCTCTAATCCGCAAGCATACTAGAAATCAATGTTGGAACACTGAAAATATTCAAGCCAAGAGACAGAAATTTCCTGGGACAGCTCAAGGCTTCAAAATAAATCTTCCAACTAACTAAGGACCATCATAAATCTTTTCACATTTCACTTAGTTGTTCGGGAAACATCTGTTGATACTGCCATGAGCAGCACGTATGGGACTGTGTAAACATATGTGCTTCTTGCAAAGCCTCTTGCAAAGCAGAACTGTGTCTGAGTTATGCTGATTATCGTTTCCCCAGTAAATTTGTGTGTATTTGTTTTTCCACAAACACATCCCATATGAAACAACAATTCAAAATTAAGTAATTTGCCTTAATGTGCTTCTCCCCTAAAGAGCAAACTCCACGGCAGTTGTTAATTGTGTCGCTTAACAGACCTGTAAAGCAAAAGATAGGGAGATACTACACTAAGAATCTGAGAACTGAGAACCTGAGCACAGTCCTTTCAAACCAGACCAGGAGCTTAGTCCCCGGAGGCAGTTTGAAGTAAATGCTATGTTGTTGGTACCTGTAATTTAACAAATCTTGTCTAAATAGAAGATATTAGGCAACAGAGCTAGAGTTGCAGCATTTTTCTTAAGCCCCAGTTTTACTGCGCCATTTAGAATATACAGTTTAGCAAATACACAGATACCACAACAAACAATAATGGAAGAAAAAATATTGTATAGGTAGGATGCTAACAGTTTTATCCACTGTTTTCAACACGCTAAGTAATGCATAATACATTTTTCCGTATTCATTTTAGGATATTCAAATACAGAACAGTAAAACTTGTCAGTCAGAGAATACAGGATTTTTCTTCATTACACGGAATTTTTGATGAGAAACTTTCACAGCATTTTTAGGGACATTTTTCAACGCCTTTGTTTTTCTTTGCTACATTTTTTGTGTTACATCCTGCAGTTCAGAATCCATGCATTAGTAAAATCAATAATTATACATGGCCTAAACTAGAACATTCTTAACTGTGTATATATATCTCAGGACCGCTAAACAAGGCTTTACTTTCTGAACAAATTTATCACTTCAAACTCCCTATCACAGACATAAAATGAACTGAACAGTAAAACTTAATGTACTTTACCAACACACCTCGAAGTTTATCAGCTTAATGGAATTTTTCATTAAACTTCTACTAATTTAGTAAACTTAGGAGTATTCAAAACACATGCTTTTGAAAATATGAAAGTGACAGATCATAAAAGGGAATAAAAATTGATTTTACTCATTGGTTTAAATATTGCTTGTACGTCTACATCCTCTGATGCACAATGCATTATGAGATAAATATCTTCAAATTTGGTGAGCACAACAAATTTACTGCATACAGTAATAAAACACGTACCTGGGGAGGTACTTAGCAGGACTTCATTTTTCAGAGCTACCCTGAAATTAAACTTTTAGCCTTTACACACCAGTAATGGTACTGACTATTGAACTAGATTCCCACGCAATAACTAGCTTTAAAAACGGACTAGTATTTCTAATTGTCTGCTAGCCTGGGTGATGTGAAGTCCTGAGTGATGTTATTTAAAATACCACATACACAATGTTTTGGGGGTTTTTTTCCCCTTCCATTGACTGAAGTCCATGAAACCGCTATTGTCAAAACACTTGCTGTATCTCCCTCCCCAGTTAGTAAAATGGGATTTTCAGTTTTCCAGTTTGGAGTGGCCAGGATTCTGGCGGTGAATGATGACTAGTACTGATGTTTTATGCATCTGTCTTAATGAACAGCCAAGACAGGGAGATTACAACTTTTAAGAAGGATGCCAAATGGCAATTCCCTACATGCACTTCCTACATGTTTCTAGCACTTTTACTTCTGATGGGGCAGCTTTTCCATTTTTTGTGCAATACATCGCAGAAACAAACGCTGGAGGTGGATTGAAAGATGTAGAGCAATACCAAAGAGATAAAGTGAAATAAGACAACAGCTTTAACACTTGCAGAGAACAAAGAGATGAAGTATTGACGAGATAGGTTACAGAGAGATGTCACCGTCCAAGTTAATTACATTTTGCACATCAGCTTTGCAGCTGGATAACAAAGTTCTGGTTATGTTTACATATCATGGCTCCAAGATTTGAAACAAGTAAAAGGATGAAGGAAATCACCAGTGCTGTCTTTTTTTTCCCTGCCACTAAAGAGAAAAAGAGAAGATGTTTATATGGTGTGACTGACATAAGCTTTAAGGGAGCATAACCATTTATCCTTGTTTATAGCAAAAGAGAAGGATAAGGAACTGTTTTGTTATAGCAGAGGCAGAGCTTTCATTATCACACAGTTTTCCCAGAAACGGAAGCATGTGGATTTTAGAAAGAAACAAACAATCAGACATAAACAAACAAATAAAAGACTGGGTAAGATACTTCAAGAAACTAAGACACTAGATACACAATTACTCAGATCCAAAAGAGCTACGATGTAAGAGCAACACTAGTTATGCCACACACATATGGAGGACACTCAAGTTGTTTAGGAAGCAGTATTTGAATCAGTGGTTGCATCCTTTGTATCGCGAAAAGATCCAGAGGAAAATATAAGGTAATCTGCTTCTTGATGCTTCTATGAAAGTCAAGAAACTGAATTTTTATGATAAGTGAAGGTCCCTTTACAACTCACCGATCCAAATTCAATTTCAGGCAGTCATGACAATTTGTCTTCCTCATTTTGCATTTCGTTTTGTCCTGAGCCTTTACTGTAGTAGGTTTGCTTTCTAACAGCTGCTGTATTTCTCTGCAGCAGTGCCTCTATCGATTGGGACATGAGCACAAATGAATTAAGAATAGAAGAGTTGATTTAAAGTGGGAGGCTGTAACTTTATTATCACAAGTGGAGATATTACACTGAAATGTTTTTACTTGGTTCAATATGCTGCTAACAGTCAAATAAACATTACACAGCCTAGACATTCTGATTGGTCTTTCAACAAAAAGGAGGAAGGCAAGTATAGAATAGCTATCTTAATCAGACAGGATTTAAAATACCTTTTTGATTTTTTAAATAAACCAATATCGCTCATTAGCACCTTAATCTTCTGTATTACACTGGAAGTAATCTACCTGTGGTAGCTGAAAACTGTGACAAAAATACAAATCCAACCTAAATAAGAAATGTCTAACTTCCTACTCCCCAGCCAGTGGGATCTAAATACCCTGGCTACTATGAAGAAGATACCTTGGCAATTTAGGTTCTCTAGAAAAATGTATTCCTGAATGTGTGTCTTAGCAGTTGAGCGGCTGCAGAGTATCTTGGGAATATGATACGCACACTGTGATGCAGGACAGGCGAGGAGCTCTCAGTCAGGATGGCTCACCTGCCCCGTTTCCACACGTGTACGAAGAAGAGACGACAGAGACAAGCAGCTCTGCTCTCCTGTACCGGCATCTGGCCAGCAGCAGGTACCTACACATGGTCAAGGTGAAATGAAGGGGGAAAGGACCTTAACCTTGGCTTGAGGGTTCACTTCCGAGGTTCAGCCTTCTCCCTACCTATGTGATCACAGGCGCTCTCTGTCTGGACAGGCAGGAAGATTAAAACTGCAGCAGAAACACCACACTTGCACTGAGAAAGGTCCAAACTCTGCCACACGCTGTTCAAATACACAAAGGCAGCTTCAAAGATTCCAAGAATACATAGCATGAGGTTTTAAACATTACGGGTTTTAAAACAACATTACTAATTGTTCTCTGACACTTGAACATGGAATTTAAAAACACACGTATTACTTCATCCTCTCTGTATCAAATGCAACTAGTGAACTGTGTTTCTACCAGCGAGGAGACTTTTCTGCAGCAAGACACCACTGCTGTGGTATCAGTTATTTATATTTGCATGACAAACAGTTACTGGCTCTGTGCCTAACGCGTTGGTGTTGGAACATTTGGTCCAAACAGCGCGTCTGCCAGCTAAGAACTGAGCTGAATCTGTCAGAAGGCGTTAGATAAATGTGTCACCCTTGACAGCCTGCATGTGTATAATTTGAACTACAATAAGTGCAAGTTATTGACCACAATGCAGCCTGTACTAGGACTGCACACACTTCCCACGCAGACATAAATAGTGACTGCAGCTATAGACCCATTTCTATTTTCTGACTGAGGGCGTTGTGCTGTTACCCACCACTTCAAATACTATTTCAATTTCATGCAAGCAACGGAAGCGGGCCAAACCAGCCTCTACAGTCCAAAAAACTGCAAACAGAATAAACAGAAAAAACCCTCAACCCCACCACATCCCTACCCCTGGGACTCAAAATCTGTTGCACACATTAGGTTATTAAATGCCATAAGCTATTTCTCAAACCACCTTCCTCTTCGATTCTACCACGTTCCCAATGTGTCACTACAGAACACCTATTCCCCTAGTCAATATATGCCAAGTGAGCAGCTCGGGCAATCAAATCCTACGATGAAGAAAATGAGCTACCAGAACTCTCACCAGTCACTCTTTTGCGTATCTTTCACTATATGATGCCAGATGCGCTCAAATCCACTTGTTCAGCCTGTGCTGAGACTGCAGCAATGAGGCAGAGGCAGAGCTTGGCGGACCCGTGGGGGCTGTTTTGGGAAGGCTGTTCTCTACTTCACGAGGCTCTGACCCCGCTCACTTTGAACGCAGCAGGGGCTGGCTTTCAAAGAAAAGAGGAGTAAGCCCAATGGTACCCGCAGCACAGGCAGTATCAGACAAATACTCTTCCCATGGGATTCCACTGATTTTAAGGAAATCTTATTTTTGGTGCCTCACTCAAATGCAGAATAGCATTCTTTACAAAGCAAACAGAATGAATTGCAATAATTGAAAACAGCGTGAGCCCTCACTGTTAATTTGGGGAAAGGGATCTTGAAAACTGAACAGTTACCATCTGAAGCAATGATAAAGAACTTACCAGCAATTTATATAAATACCAAGCAAATGTAATAGGAATTTAACTGAACAGCAGATGGAAAGGAAAAAAGTTGTCTATGCTTCTGCAGAACTGCTTACCGTAAATGAAGCCAGCAGGGTAGCGACTGAGTGACATCATATTTAGATAATAAATAGATCTCCCCTGGCAAAATTATGACCCAAAAGTGTAACACACAGTATACAATTTTTATTTGTCCTGTTCTCTGGAACACTAAGAAATGATCGTACATTAGGGACACCCATTCTGTCAATTTTTAACACTTTGTTCCTCAACTTCAAACAAGAATTAACTATATCGTGCTCTTTTGTTGTTATTTTGTTTCTTTTTGGGATGCTGAGCATTTAAGTCAATAAAAACAAGCGATTGCCCGTATCAAAACAGAAGTCTCAGCTTTGCTTGGAGGTTTCTATTTCTTTCAATATACCGTGATTACTGCAGTTGTCAATATACCGCACCTCACTGCAGTCAATTACTGCAAAACTGCGTGTCTGCATATATTTTACCCTAATCTTCAACATGCTGAAGCATGGGAATTAACCTACTGAACCATACTTAATTATACCCATTGGAAGAAAAGGGCAGTTCAGAGACTGTCCTCAAGACCAGACTCACGGCAGCCCTGCCAGAGAGCTCTGGTGCGGCCTCGAGCAAATTCTAGACAGGTTAGTGCGGCCACCCCGCCAGGCGGCCGCTTCTGCGGGGGACAGGCGAAGGCAGAGCCCCCCAGGTCGTCAGCCACACCAGAGACTGCTCCCTCAAACAGATGAGGACGCGACTTTTCTCCCAGACCCAGATGTGCCAGACAAAAAGCCGTTGCCAAGTTTTTGCGACTGCTCCTACTTACTCCTCCCAAAGCTGCTGTTGTGAATGCCATTCTGGCTTGCTTTCAGTCAGAATGAGCAGGATGACTTTAGCCAATTTCTAGAGCAAGTCTCCCTGAATCCAGCTTTCTGACTGAAATGGGTCAGGGAGCTTTCAAAAGAGCAATTGTGCCAGTAGGGGGGAAAACCCTACAGGGGAGAACAGCGGGGAGGAGGGCATCACTTACAGATGATAATTGCTTCCATAGGCAAAAGGAGATGCAGAAGAGGACATCTGTCGCTAGCCTGCGACTCTTTATGAGCTCCTAGTTAAGCACAAGCACAGCTGACTGAAGACCACAATTAGCACAATCCCTCAATGGACCGAACACAGCTACACAGGAGTGTGCCCCACGCCTCCTTCCTCTCCCACACCAGCCCAAACCCCCATTCATTTTTCACTGAGTCGGTCCGGGTGGGAAACAGACTGCAATAAACCCAAGTCAAAGCATTGTTAAATATTTTACTGGTCTTTTCACCCATATTTTAATGATTTTACTTTCCACACAATTTGAAAGTACTTCTCTGAGAATCCCTTGAATTATTTATCTATCAGACAGACCAACCTAGAACACCAATAAATATTATGTAGATACTGAATGCGAAAGTGCTTTGTCTATTTGCCATTGTGTTATTTGTACAGAATTCTTGAATAACAAGGAAATATGACTGCCAGCAATAAAACTCATCTTTTTTTGATATTTGAGGGTTTACAGACTGTTTGAAAATGCACCATGCTCAGTGTTACGCCAGTAAAATGACACTTTGCCTCTCAAACTAACAAGCTTTTCCATTAAACATAGCATTCTCAGCAAGATGTTTTCTCAATAGTGAATACTTTGATTGACAAAGGATTAAATTACTGCTGAGCCATTCGTTATTTATGGCTCTTAACACCTGTTAGGTGTTAAATTTACCTTTTCACATCTCTACTGTGCAAGATACCTGCTCCCACTTCATTAACATCCTGTGTTTTACACCAGTGATGACATTTCTACATGCAATGGAATAGAACTGATGCCTTTTTGAATATAATACTAAGAGGTTTTTTTAAATTTACATTTAATGATTTAAGAGACAATTTTTTTCTCCCAGAATGGATTCAAATAAAGAATTTTAGAAGAAAAGCAATGCTTAATTTGGTGTTGTTCTTGTTGGCCCCTACAATTTGACATGATAAAATAAAGATTTTTTTTTTGTCCTGTCTAACAAAGTGTCTATAGACACAGCTGTTTCTTTGAATAGCAATGGCAAACAGTAATAGGCATAACACATAAATGCCTTGACACTGTCAAGAAGGGATTCCCTTAAGCACGATGAATAATAAATTTAAAGGGGCTCTGTATATCTGTGCAATCAAATATAGCATATAATTAAATGAAAAATGTAAAATTATCACCTGAATTTTCTCTTATACTAAAGAAAAATCATTATACTGCTGCAGTAGTATAGTTTAAAACCATTGGAGACTATCAGAGCATCACAGTGTATTTGTACAGACAGATAGTGTTCAAATGTTTTAATAAGGTGCTGTGCAGTAATAACTTCAGTGTGTTCCCAAATCACAGAATTAATTTACAGTCCTTTTATAAAACTAAATGGATTTAATAAAGTCTGATCATAAATTAACACTTACAATTGATGTAAATGGCACTGTTAGTGAAATTTATTTCCATTATGTTACTGTTTACGGTATTATAAACCATACTTTAAACATATTGCAGGCTGAAGGGCAATCTGTTTAATATGGGAAACAGATTCAAAGGCAGGGAGGTGACCTGTTTGCAGAATTCTCCTAAATCCCAGGACAATTATTAGAGAAGCACTTATATATAATCTTGACAAAAGCAGTGGAATGTGGCACTGTAGTAATGTGCTTTGTTGAGAGATCTTTTAATTAAACACAGGCAAAGGAAAAGGTTAAGTGAAAAATAAACAGTTCCTAAACAGGCATGATGGTAAGAGCTTAACCCACATAAAAGTGGCAGACGAAGGTTGCAGTGTTAACGAAGACCTCAGGAGTTAGGCTGGCCAGGGGAAGCCTAGAGTCCTATGAAGCGCACACCTGCAGGACTCAATCTATTCATGTTTACATGGAGCATATCCAGGGACTCAATACAATACGTATGCAACTATTCAACTCCATATTACACCACGGCAACCTGCTTTGCTATTTCCTCCTTTTGAAAAATGTTTCCGTCAGAACATTTTTAAGCCAACTCCAATCCACTGCTTCAAGATTAAGGACTACCACTCGTAACTGGAAGAACTGCATAAAACCCAGAGGAAGCCCAGGCACAACTTGGATTAGTCAGTTCATTTTTGTGTGCGAATTTCTATTCTCTTTTGATGATACCTCACTCAATGAGTTAGTTGAAGTGGCATCTATTTTTCAGATGTTAAACAAAGAGATGGGCAATCGATCAAAACTATATGATCAACTTGCCTGAACAGCACATAACTGTGTGTGCTTTTGAGGAGGAGGAGCTCTCCACCACCTACAAATGCAGTCGGTGTGCATACTTCCTTAGGGTGAAAACCGGCACTTCACTACGGCCTTTGGGAAATTACGCAAAAGGTAACAGGACAGTTTGTTCTTCCAAGTGTATTTGCAAGAGAACACACAAATCTACTAAAATGTAGGAAAGCACAAGAATCCTTAGGAAGACAGTTTCTCAGAAAATTGAGAGCCTCATATTCATGTTTGAGGCAGGTGACTTAGAGGAGTCCAGAGAGGACATCCATCTGCAGTCAGCATTTCCTGCTATTTCCACCAGTTCTAAGTGGCTTGTCCATCATTACATACAATTTAGTGCCTCACCTTCCAAAGTTCCACACTACCACTTCTTTAAATCCTACTGGGAACACGCTCCGAATTTTCAAATGTGTAAAACCATACTTGGAAACATCAAATGTGCCTTTCTAAATCTCATCCCAGTAGACAAGAGACCATGCAGATCAAAATTAGATATACGCACCAGGAGTAAGATTTAACTGGAATTTACACGCTTTAATCCACAAGAGCAACACAAAATTCTCACCTACTCCCTAGCAACACATATATTTTCACTAGTAATATGTCAGGTGTTACAGACATGCTCTTCTGCACATGCCCAGAAGCATAACAGCCTTATCAGAGCTGAGCAGGTTGGTATCATCTCACCCAGGCTCCCAGCAGAATCTTCAGCGTAGATGCTCTCCTGCTATGTTCCCCAAAGGGAACCTTTGGGAAGGTATGACAGCGTAAAACACAGCACTGTATGCTACTTTCTTTCAAAAACACAGCTTGGAGTGGAAAGAGGCAGTGTTCCGCATTTATTCACCATCTGGTGAGACCAGACCTAAGCTAGAATAAGCAGGCCCTTCAGTTTGGTCTCTACCCCAGCAGCATTTGTCTTCACCAATAACTTAGAGAAAGGGGGTTCTTTCTCTCCTTCTAGCTCGGCCAATTTATCTCATATTATTTTCAGGTCCAATTATACGGGACCTAAATACGTTAACAGTTTATATGCTGCTGTGGAAGCTCAGAGAGCTATGACATAACCTGCAAAGGAGCATTTTGATATTTCTCTAACTGATAATATCACAGGTGCAATACTAAGTTCTTTTCTATTCCTTCCTTAAGTTTTTGCTACCAGCTTTACAGGTTTCTTCTTTATCTGAGTACCCTGTGCATATTCTAGTTCCAAACCCACTTAATCAATTCAGCATTTATGAATAATGCTGACTATATTTATAATGTATGGATTCTTGAGTACAAAATCAGATAAAAGATATAAAAAGGAACAATAATTAGTTGTATTACCTGATTCTCTGTGAGGAAAGAATTTATCAAGCTAAGGTAAAAAACAGTCCTCTTTTTAAAAAAACCTCTTAACATTATTCTCTAAAAGATATTGGTTTGGCATATTTTCAAACAGTATGAAAATAAGAAATAATATTGTTAATGAAAACATCGAAACAGCCTAAGGTATTTGACCTTTCACAAAGCTCACTATAAATAGCTTCCAATGCTGTGACTTATACTCTGCAACTGCAACAGATTGATAAGGAACAATGGCAATGCTAACGGAGGAAAACAGATTACGAAACGCTCTCCGCTATTTCAGATACCACGATGTAAAACATCCCTGTTAATACAGTGCGAATACCAAGGTGGTTGAAATCAGTCATGTGACGAACTACTTGAAAAGGATATCAGAAACGCACCAGGATAAACAAGGAGGAAAAATGACTCTTATTTCTGTAAGAGCAAGTTTCATTTGTTTTGAAATAACCCGTTTCTTTTCATAATTCCCTAAATAACCTGTGACTGTGTTATGTGACTTTAGGCAGTATCTTAAGTAATACAACTCTCAGCCTAACCAGAGACAAGGCGATTTGGCAAGGAGAAACGCATTAAGAAAAGAAGATAGGGTGGAATAATGTTTTAAGAAGAGTTGCAATCTCTCAAAACACACTATTCCGTATTTCTACGAAGCAATCTTTTCCACAGTAAATACATCTTCAGAATGAATTTATTTCCACTGCTTGGAAAAACCCCACATAATTCATACTTTCACATCAAGTCTAGTATAGGGAGGGGTTTATTTGTTAAACGTAACTATTTTCTCTCTGTTTGGCGTAAAATTAATGCAAAAAGCATGGTATAAACACAGGTAAATAGTAATGCTAGTTATCTAGGTTAAGCTCTTCCACAGCACTTTAGTATTCAGAATATGGTCTTAAAATTAATACCTCAAAATTAAACAAGTAGGACCTTTTCTAATATTTACCTAGTTACCGATGTTTTCCTTTTCTAGAATCCATTAGACGCTGTCAAGACTCATTAAGTAACCAGAACACCAGATCTATTTAGTATCCTATAACCATTCACTGCAAGCCTTGGTGTGCATTCCTTTGCATACGAAGATCAGCATCTTAAACACACAGTAGTACTCACATACTAATTTCTAGTGAGAGTGACCATTAGTATAAGAATCATCAGTCCCTGCTAAAGTATTAAGTGTGTTAAAGCCAGAATTCTTCCTTTACACATTTATAATGCCAATAAACAACCTTCGTCCTCACAAGTCTGTCATAATTCATGCATGAGATTATCCCGGTTTACTACTCTGGAGTACACTCCGAATACAATTCTGGTTACGTTCCCTTTGGGAAAAGGGAGAGGTGACTGCTTCAAACTGCTTCGTCTGAAATATTTCATAATTAACTCAATGTTAATTCTGTGCTACAACACAAACATAATCATGTTATTAAATTAATATTTAATTATAAAATAATCACTGTGCAATATAAAGGGTAAAACGAATTACAGAATTATTATAGGATAATTAAATATTTATCATTGAAACATATGAGTGACAAATCGTGACCATAATGTGCTGAGAAGAATTTTGTCCATAGCAAACCACTGTGAACCACAGTCAATCTGCTTCCTTACCTTTTACACTCAGATTAATATCTCAGGCTTCATCATCTTTTTGTGAGAGTAACCATGGGGTTTTATTCAGTTATATTATACCACATCAGTAATTACAAAATTATTAATACAAAATAATGTTATTCACTCAATAGGCATAATTAAGTTACTTTTTATAACTGTTCACTACTAATACTATAATTTCCAAATATTTTATTTTCCTCATGTAGATTTGTAAAAATGGGGGAAAACTAGAGGTCTGAAAATTTGAGGCATTTATGGGAGGGAGACAAGAACTCCTCCATGGTCAGGTAATACCTCACCGAAAACCTCTTGGTTCAGCCTAACCCACTTTTTATACTTTAAATTTACAGTGAAAAACATCACCTTAGAAATACGCGTAGCTGCACTGACAGACTAATTCTCTCTCCCTTAGCCACAGACACCAGCCTCAGGTACAAACACTTCCATAGGCAGAGTACTTCTTTTGACCTAAAAATCTGGGCTCAAAGTTCAGCTGGAACACTCAGCGCCACATGATGGGAATGAACATTAAATTTTTTACAGGCAATTTTCTCCCAGAAGCTACTTCTTTTGGAAACAGAGACAAAAGCAGACAGTGAGAAAGAAAGTATGTTACTTCACTGATAAAAACCGCTTCCCTTGAAACTTTCACCGCATGATCACCTGAAGGAAAGTGATGATCCTTAGTTTATGGCATCCAAACGTTAACCATTAGCAGTATCCTCCCTCTATGTATGGTAGGCAAATAAAAATGCTCCAGAAAAAAAGATGCTACATTTACCATAGGTCTAATACATGATCCAAAGGCTGAAGCTAAAAGCATTTCCTGCCACTGCTACACACCCAGCAGCTTATTCTGTATCTGATTATAAGGGCTTTTTTCCTGCAAGGAGAGATAGCACCAGTGGGGGCACGGAGGAGAACGGATGTCCCTGCTCTGCTTTATCCTCTGCGTACACTGAAACCTAGTGGCAAAGGCAGATACCGGCAGTGAATTTCTGCTGTGAAGAAATGATGCAGAAGACCCATGCAAACCTTTGCTTGGCCTATTCCTTCCTTTTAACCAGCACCAAATCTAACTTACCTGGGACACTGGGAAATTATTTCAATCCCCACAGAATGGCAAAAAGCTAATTCTCTTAGGGCTTTTTAAGTTTCCAAATTGAGAATCTTTGCATTCCTATAAGATATTTTGCCATGAGGAGTGTAAATGAACACAAGAAAGCTCAGGAGAAAGAAAAATCACACTTGGGAAAGGTAACCTTCTTCAAAGAATTCTCCACAGCAGGTTGTTATCAACAGGATCTAATGCAACTTCCTAGGAAGATGAGTTGCTAAGTGAATTGCTCAAGGAACTAATTACCGAACAGTAAAAATACAGCACATAGTGCTGAAGAGGTCTGAAGTTCTCGATACAGTTGGCCTGCTTGTAGCTTAAATGAATGAACTAGATAGGAAACTTCAAGCCAATAAGGAGGAAAAAGAGGTGAAAAAGTATTTTCTTGAAATGAAACAGAAGAGAACAACATACATCAGGAAATGAAAATCAAGTTTGGGCTAATTTGACTGTGCTGGATTTGACATGTGCTCCAGACATGAATCTTGAAAAATTTCAGGTGAATGAAATTCTGAACTGAAATAATTGAACTTTTCTGTGGAGATTCTTAGAAAGAAATAAAACATTCCTAGCTTAATTAGGTTGCTAGACAGCAATAAGCTTACGACAGCTAACCTCTCCACTATAAATTCATACCTTACAATTAATACCACTAGTATGGCTGACAAAACAAATAAATTAAGTAAAAGGTTGCAAATATACATTTTAAATAACTTCAATACTAAACGTAACTGAAACTTTCCTGGCACAATCTCTGCTTAGTCATTTAAAAACTCAGTTGAGCTAAAAAAGAAATACCTGATGCAGAATAAGTAAATTTTAAAAACTTTGCAATCTGAAAAATAACTGATGGACCAAGATAAAAACCAGGCCCCCCATTTGGTAAGCTGACCGCTTATAGCATTTCATTAAAAGTGTGTACTTCACAACCAGAAATGTTAATTATTTTCCTGAGAGTTTTAATACTGTGGAGGTATCAGGAAAGAGAAAAAAGAAAATAAGGTCCGTATACATTTATTGCTGTCCATGGTGGCACAAAATCCATCACAAAGCCCAATACCTATAGTCTTTTTACTGTTCAAAATATATATGCCCACCTGTATGATGGTCCCAAATTATTAGTAAACTGGTTGGGAGGGTGGTGGTGGGGGTATTTTGAGGAGTTTTGGGGTGGTTTTGCTTTTGGCTCTTTTTTTAATCTATTAACCCCAATCTCGTTCTCACAAATGCACTACATAACCAGAGAGAAGGTTCCAATGGTGGGCATGAAGAAGCACAAAAAGTTTCTTGCTATTTCCATGATTAACAAGATCATTTTCACTGACACTGCAAAGAAAACAGTGATTAACGGGTTTGAAGGTTTGTAAGGAGAGGTTGCATATTTTATTTGACAAAGAGACAGAAAAATTGGACAAGTTATCAGCTTCAAAAAGTCCTTTTTTGGGTCTGGATTAGAACTTTCCTCCAGCTGGCATTTGTAACAGCTTTAAAACCTTCTCCATAAAATAGGTATTTGGGGGGAAGTCACTCCAGAAAGAATGTGAATTTAAAAGACTCTATTAAAAACATTTTGCTATTGAGAAGGAAAAATTTAAGGACAATGCCACACCAACAGAAGCTGAATGATAAATGATCTCATTCCTAATGGATTGAGAGATTTCAGGAGGGGAAGGAAGTACCAAAGCTATGACACATGAAAGCTGTTTGTAGTTATATGAAGACAGTGAAAAAAGCATACGAAAACAAGCAGCACCACTAGGGTCATTGGAACTGTTAAAAGTAGATGATGTTTAATAAGCATTTTACTTCTGAGACTTTTTTTGTTATGGTGATTGTGTTTAACCAGGGAAAAGTAGAAAGATGTATCTTCGTATGATACAGGATTTCAGAAGACAGCACAACCTCATTGGGAATCTCAATCTCACTGTCATGGCCTCGCTCTGCCCTTACAGATTTGTATTTAAATACATGATTAACGATAAACTCACAGGTTAGCTGGTTGACTTGAACAGGATTAGTCATTTATTCAGATGCACCGATGCACCAATAGGGCACTAAACATCTTTTACTTATGCCAGCATGAACCCTTGCAGAAATCTTGCTTTGCATCAGCATGAGACAGGAATGCAGAATTTAACACCTATTACAAAGTGGCTCTTTCTTTAGCCGTTACCAAATAACAAGGTATTATTTGTTGCTTCCTAGGTATCTTGGTGATTAATGAAGTTTAAGAAGGGCACCTTCACTAATAATATGTGCCTCACATTGATCATGTTTCCAGCAATCATTAGTATTCATTAGCAACAGTCAACTTCTTAATTCCTTTTTGCTTAAGTCCAAATTATTGTAAGTTATTTACAACACCCTGTAGGAAAGAACAAGGCTCTCACAAATCTTAATGGCTTATTCCCAGATCTTCATATACCAGCACTTTTGGGAAATACATGCACACTGCAGAAATATTCTAGCTGCTACTCCCCAGAATTGACTGCACATAAAACTCTCCGTACAGAGTAAGCAGAAGATAAGCTTGCATCAGGCATGTGTCAGAAATACAAGATATGGGAAGGCAAAATAACTTCCTCTTTCACATCTCGCCCTCTCCTGTAAATTCATCTTTGTAGCCTTCTCCTTCCCCAGGCTGTCTGACGCAGGCCCCCTGGACTCCAGGTATTTCCTCACAGGATCATTTTATCATTCAATTTGTCAAAATAATTCCATCGGTAAGCTCCCAAGCCAGTCTCACACTAGGAGCCTGCCCCGCATGGCTGTTGATTTAAACCACCTTGTCGCTTTTTTCCTGCTCCCCTGCTCACCCTGGTCTGGGCTGACTTTCCCTCACCCTGCGCTGGACTCCCCTGGGGCAGGGCAGGCTCTGTGAGGGGAGACACAGCCGGTTGCAGCCGGTTCTGACCACTTCCCGCCAGTTCCAGCCGGTTATGACCACTTCCCGCCAGTTCCAGCCGGCTCCGACTGCTTCCCGCCAGTTCCAGCCGGCTCCGCAAGGGCCAGGCTACTGGGCAGGGCTGAGCACCTTTTTTAACATTTTTTAAATGTTTGAAAAAATACATTTCACCGTGCATAAGCACTGACTGCATAACGTACTACATGGAGGAATGCTAAATCCTCGCATTACTGGAGTTTTCATTGAAGACCAACCATCGCTAGACTGGTACAGAAGAGCATATCCTCAACTTGTAACTTCACCCCACTAACAAAGCTTTAACTAGCTCTTTATTACAGTGAGGAAGGAAATGTAGGTGGATTCCAGGGACTTCTTATCCACAATGATATCATCCTATTATTTCAAAACCTACCTGGGGACATTACTAGGTCTTTCCAATCAGGTTCTCCACTTTACACTCTGTGTATAAAAAATACTCCAAAAAATGCCCATACGTCCTCCTTATCACTTTTCTCTTTTCATTAAAATATTCAAATGCTACAATACAAAGCATCAGAGTTATGAGATTTGTGAATAAATATCCCATCTGGCATTGGTTGCCACAGTCTGTGGTTCCTAACTGCAAGTATATGAGTAAATCTGAAATTATAATTCCTTCAAAGACCATCAGGATGACATAAATTTGCCAAAATCTGTAATACTATCTGAAAAAAACTAGAAACAGTGCATGCCTCAAGATGCAGTGTGTATATACTCCATTACAAGAGTTCAAATATAGGAAAACAAGTTAAGTCTATGATAATTTTTGCACTGAGGGATATAAATAAAATATAATACCATAAACACAGAGACTGTCTTTTGGAGAGTTAGTTTGTAATCCCACTATTGAATTAAAATGAAGCTGAAATACAGTTATTCACAACTGTGGAACACAAATGTGCTGGAAAAACACCGTGCTGAGGTCAGAAGTCTGCTGGAGAAGCGATAGTGCTGCACGTGCCCTGGGCAGGGTGCGTTTGCACTAGTGCAGGCACTGCATTCAGCAGAGACCGCTTCTCTCTTCCTACGGCGAGCTTACCATGGAACAACAGAACTAAAACAAAACCTCCGCCAACGTTTTACTAACTCAGCGTGCCAACACTCTTATTCTCTTGCTATTTGTGGTCTTGTATTTCTAGTGCCTAGTGGAGCTTTCTGGAGCCTTCTCATTCATAGCGGAACCTGCCCAGCCAGCCCTTGGCACACCCATGGAAATGGAGGTGCGTGACGTACTCCTCTAGCCAAGGAGTTTGTCTCTGCCCCTCTGGGCGCTCTCTTCTCCTCTCTTTCCACATCAGTGGAAGAATAGGGAAGATGAGAAATGAGAAGGCACGTCTTTCCCTTGAGGGTGGCAGAGCCCTGGCCCAGGCTGCCCAGGGAGGTGGGGGAGTCTCCGTCTCTGGAGACATCCCAAACCCGCCTGGAGGCGTTCCTGTGCCCCCTGCTCTGGGTGACCCTGCTCTGGCAGGGGGTGGGACGGGATGATCTCCAGAGGGCCCTGCCAACCCTGGGATTCTATGATTCTATGAATAGCAAGGGAATGGAGGGAGCAAGAAGGTAAAATTTGGATGTAGGTTTTGACATACAGTTCTGAAAACTTCCACGCTGTGGTCTGTGGAGCTCAACACTGCCAGTCACTGTCGCGGGGACCTTCTGCACCCAGTGAGGTGGCCAGTAACTCCCAAAGCTGATTTCTCTCTGTGATCCAAGCAATGTACTGTGCTGCTATATGATGTGCTTCCTGATGAAGAAACTTGACTTTGGTGAACATTTCTGTGTCATAAAAAGAAATAACTAAGATACCTTCCCTTTCTTAAGAGCTAATATGAAAGCCTGACAGCTAATAACATATGGACACTTGTACACATGCACCTCCAAGCAGTAGCTGTCAATGAACCATTCTGGGGAGCTGGGTTTTCCTGTCAACTTTTCATGCCTGAGAAAAAGAGTAGGCAACCTCAGACATCTCCATATGAATGGTCATGGAGATATTTGTCATTCTCAGGCCCAGTTTTATCGGTTGGTTAAATACAGATTCACCTGCGTGGATTGGCATATGGCATTCGGCCAAAGGCAAAGCAGCACTTCAGCCTTTAGGTGTGTGGAAGACAGTGAGACATGGTAAATAACCCCACCTAGCCAAATGGTTAAGCAGCTGACATTCATTTTCCACTGGGTTTCTTTGTAGCAGAGAAACAGCTAAATAAATAATAAAGCAGATTTTAGAGAAAGGCTTGAAAAATTAATGGAAATCTGAGTGATCAAGCCCAGAAAAGCCTGATGTGAAGCTAGCTGAGTAGTTTTGATCAAATCAGAATAGTCAGGGAACTGTTTCACACCAATGCAGACATCTCCGGGAATACTTTTATAGTGACACCACTTCAGCACGCTTTATTAAACTTGTTAAGATACATTATAATCGTATCTGACAAATGAGTAAGTTTGGATCTGTTCCAAACTGAATCCACATATCACTATAGTTAATTTACATGCTGACTTAAAAATATGAAATTATGCAGTAGACATCATTGCCTCCTGAAAGGGGAAGTATAAAAGCAAAATAAATAAATCAACCAATAAGATAATTTGCTTCCCAGAAGATACAACTCTTAAAACTCCTCTGCGCCCTGGCAATACAAAACAGCCCATGATGAAGGAAAAGAGCAATTCCACTTCACTTGTCCTGTTGCTGGGTTTCAAAAGCTGGAGCTGATTAAGGGATGTGAACTTATAGGAGAAAGGTTTATTCTCACTACTACTTAAATATCAAAATAAAAGCAATGACTATTTGTTGCTGATATTCAGGGAACTCCAGGTAGCACTGAATGCTAACACTGCATTACTGTTCTTTCTTCAACATCCTGCTTTTTCTGGCTCAAACTTTAGGCAATTGCGTTGACATTTCCTATACTGAGTCTCTCTCCCTCTCTCTCTGCTTGAGCTTTTCTTTTTCATTTTTGATACTTTCATCCTGATCAGCTCAGCCATTTCTGACACTGGCAGTGGGGGAGAAGAATTTTGCACATGTAAATAGTTCCCAGACTTTTTTGTTTTGAAGCCTGCTAGCATTTCCACACTTCCCACACATGTAAGCAGGCACTCAAAGATTAACAAGCAAAAGAGTCTGTTCTCAGTGACTGAACTGGTGCCTCTCACAGCTCAAACCGCTGGATTTTGCTGACCAAACTTTACAATCATTGTATCTCCGTAGGAAAGTGGGTATTAAATACTGTTTGTAACTACACAGTGCATGTTCCAATTCCATAGACCGAGTAAGCACGTCCTGTTCCCTGGTAGTGAGAGTGGAGAAGGGTTTTAATGATAATTGCTGCTACGAGCTGCCATGAGGTATTTGTATAAAAAGCAGAGCTCTTTTGTCTCCTTGCACTCTGCTGGCATTCTAGCACTGCTGAATCACAAACTAAGCAAAGAAAGAAAAGGAGCAGTCTGAAACTGCAGAGAAGGTGCCAAAAAGCTGACTTGTCAAAAGAAGAAGCAGCTGATGGTCAGGAAGAAAACAGGATTAGTTAGTATTTATGAAGGATAAAGAGCTGACACTTGGGAGGGCAGAACCAATGAGGAGCTGATTAAGGAAGCTTAGGTTTTATAGTCAGTACATTCTTGCTGGGGAACAGCACATAATCATAACGTACACGAAAGAAGGGGCTAAATGCCAACCATCTGTTATTTCTTAACTTTTAAAGATATCCATAATCTTGTTTCACTTTTATTTTGTATATGTTTGGTGGAACATATACATGCTGAGAGCAGGTGCAGAAATGAATTTTCAGTTTCTGGGAAATTTATATTTTCAAGGAAAACAAGACTGAGTGAGGAAAATAAGCCAAAACTTGAAAGCATGTACTTATTGTCAAGCTATGGCATTTCTAGAATGCAATATCCACCCCAAGGTACCCATCTACTTTCTAAACTGATCAGTGGTCACACTAGAGCAGGACATTGGGCAGCTCTAGATGGAGAGAGATAAAATATCCATCAGTTCCATGGCTATTCACCTCTGACTATCACACTGGATTTTTGTTCTGACGATGGATCTTAATTTCAGTCTGCGTCTGCCACAACTTCTATCACAGCTCATTAGGGATCTCCCACAGTCAGGAAATCTGGAGACCAGATGCCAAGCAAGTTGGACAGCCTAGAGATCTAGTCTAGAAGCCGTGGCTTGTGAAGGCACATGGCAAGTTCCTCTCCCTTAATGACCCCGAGAAGCCTTGGGGGCTTGGCAACCCATCTGCATTCATCTAGAGCCAGGTAAGCAATTTAAGAGCAAATGAAGTTTCATTATGAGCTCATAAAAAGTGAAACCACTTCTGTGAAATAACTTCCAATCAGACAATTTGGCAAATTCAACAATTGAAAAAGTCCCAAAATACAAGACCTATGACTAGGACAATCATCTGGTAAATACATGCAAGAAAAGTCTAATTTTCATGTTGTTCTCCTCCTTCACTAGGTCATATCCTCATAAATTCCTGCAAACTCTATCAAAAGAATATAAACATCAGTTCCCTCCTATGGGAAAACACTCTTTATTGTAAAGGCAGCACTTACCACAATGTACAGTTTGGTACCGTGCTACGCAATGCACATACAACACGTGAATGCAATGTGTGTAGCAGCTGTGTTACATTTTTTAAAAATCATTCAAAAAGTGGATATTTATTGAGAAGAAAATCTGAACCTCTAACAATGCATGGTTGTTGGGGATGGTAGAGAAAATCATAATATATATTTCACTCAGGGACTTAGGAATAAATGCTTCAAATGGAATGTTCTTTCTGGATGATGAAGAACACACAGAGCAAAGCCACACAGAGAACTAATGACACCAGAATACAATTACAATTACAGCTAATCCAAAGACTGCTCTCCAAAAGCAAACATTTTTTAGAACTGCTTTGGGATCTATGTGGCAATTTAAGGTGGCTTCTTTAATGATGGAATTCTTACAACAATGGGAAAAGCTCTGTGCCGTAAACTTGAAAAATGCTTACTTCTCCTTTCCCATATAACACACAAGCATTTTGATTACCACTCTAGACTAAAAGGATGTTTCAATTTAAAGCTCTTCAATAGGCTGCCAGGAACGCTCTGCTCAATGATAAGTCTATTGTACAAGACAAGTGAGGAGAACATTACCTTTCTAAGTGGCCTGGAAAGTATGTTATTTACAGCCAAGTAACAAAACAAAAAGAAATGTGGAAAACGTCAAGGAGAATCCAAGACCACAGGAATTAACAAATAGTGTGAAAAAACACATTTTTTTTTTCCTCTCCCTTATCCCCATCAGTCTTTATATACTTTGAGGTTTAAAAGTGGTGCAAAGTCTTATAATGGAAAAATCAAAGCTAAAACGTCTCAGATGATGTCTAGTCAAACAGTGATAATCACCAAATGAAATATTTCAGGAGAATGCAGAAGAGGATGGTTAAAGATTACCTACAACAAAACTGACACCTGTCAATGATAAGGGTGTGGAGTGACGTTGACTAAGGATGCTTTGTGATGGGTTACATCTACTGGTATGTAAATGGACTGTGATGTACAGTGCCACAAGCAGTTGCACAGGCATGCTCCCCTTGGCACAGCTCACACGACCGGAGTGCTGTGAGGAATATGGGCTCTCGAGGAAGGACAGGAGGGGAAGGTAAGGAAGAGGGCCAAAGAGCAGCTTAGACACATGCAGCTTTGCTGCAGAACTGGTGACAAGCTACTTTAGAGCTTATGGGTAGGAACCAGAGAAGAGACAATCATGGGTGACATCAGGGTGGGTGCCTGGTACAGCTCCCCTGATTGACAAGGCAAGGTAGACTAACCCTCCAAGAACTGGGAGAGTTTGCTTGAAGTCTTCACCACTTCAGCAGAGTGGGACTAGATCAGAAGACCTCCAGAGGGGCCTTCCAAAATAATCATTCTGGTTTTATAATTAAGTTGAAGATATTTTGGCAAAATACGGGGCTATTTAGAATATCAAGGCCAATTTTGAAAACAAAAATAAGAACACGCATGCATGAATGAGTCTTGCTTTAATCTTTCTTCCTAATGCTGTATGTATACTATGATAAATACGAAATAGAGATATAATGCATTTGAGAGAGAGAGAAAGAATATAAACAAACATAATACATCTGTTAAGAAAAGCACATTTCTTGGTACAAAAATTGAAATGAAAATATACTGCATTAAAAACTATTTTCTTTCCTTTGCTAAGTATCTTTTGCAGTGCTTGCTATTGCATTTATAACAATCTACCACTGGCAACAGATTACAGGCCCAATACTCACTGTATAGAAAAAAACCCCTTTCACAAATATTTTGTGAAATACCAGTCTCCTATTTTTCATTATGGTTCTCTCCTGCAAAAACCGAAGCCCTTGCTGTAGGCCTGTAAAATGCATCTAGATTATTCCAGTGTCTTCACTGTAAATTGGATCAGACTTAAAGATTGGGAATGGTAACAGAGGATTGACTAACCTCTCAACACAAGTAATAAATTAATATTATAAATTAATCATTGTAAGAATGCCTTCACTTTTTCCATGCTTTGTGGTGGCTAAACCCCCTGACAGACAGGGAAGAGGTACAATTTTATCCATGACCTGAAAAAAAAAAAAAAAAAAAAATCTAAGTTGTTTGGTGAATATTTACAAATAGTTTACCCATAGGAAATCTGTGTCAGTACATCAGGAACCTATCTAAGTTTTTTAGAGTTTGTCTTTACCGTATGTTTTGTTACACATGAGCGTAGAGCTCTGGCTTGGTGAGCCATCTGACCCACTGTCGCTGTGTTCACAATAACACGTACCCTTAACTCTCACAAGGAAGACAGCAAAAAACAAATGCTACTTCTCAGGTGACCCTGACTTTGGGAGGAAGATATGCGACTGACAACTGCCAATTATTTCATCTTTTGTGCACATTTCCCTCTGGGACACAAACGGTATCCACTGCAGAACATTAGTAAGCTCCAAATGTCTTTATTCTTTTGATGCCTATGCTACCCACAGAATTTAATTACAGGGTTTTTTTGTGGAATGATTTACATTTGTAAGCATCAAGTAGACAAGAAAGATAACAAATAAAAGAAAAATAAATGTTAATGTTGGTAACAAGAAAGTAGACATGGCACATAACCTTTCTAATAACAAATAAATATTACCCATTTTGTTGAAAAATTGCAATACTTCATCATGGCAAATAATCAGCTGCCTTTGCAAAATGACCAGAACAATAGCTCAGGAGTATTCTGTGAGCTTACCATAGTCTCAGTCAAGCATGGCATGTCAGCATGAGTTCAGTTTTAAGAAACTATACAGCCCTGGTGACTTCAAAAAGATGTAAAAAAGGATAAAGTGCATGTTTTAGCTGGCCACAGTGACATTACTCACTTGTTTAGCAACTTTTTTGGATGTAAGTATGTCTAAGCAAAGCTCGCTTCTCAGAGCCACTGTAAGGAAGATTCTTCCGCAGGACAAATTTGTATTTTGGAAACCCCAATAATCACAACACTGTTATTCAAAATCTGCTAGTTTATTTTTTCATGCTACCTCGTAACAGTTATATCATTCTGGGGGGAAAAAAAAACGGTAGTTACTGATGAGTCCAATCAAAATGATCACAAACTGTATTTTAAATCATAGCAAACCTCTTTTCTTTTCCAAGCAATTGCCATTGCTCACAAGACAGGGATGGGGGGGACTCAGTGCAGATTTCTAATGACAACTTGCATTTTACCAGCCAGGAAACAGTTCATAAACTACTATCGAAGAAATAAAGGTATAGATGGTATTTAAATCAAAAAGCCTTTTAGCTCAAGTTCATTATTTATTATTGCATTCAACTACTAATACCAACATACTTGGTTTGCTACACAACTACACCTTCTCTTCAGCAAAAAGCAAATGCTAAATAAACAACTCCAGGTATTTTATGCTTCTTCATAAGACTTATCTATTGAATTTGTGAGTTCCAAAAATGTCTAGTAAAGATAGAGAGAAACAAGTGGCAGAAACTGAAACTTGGTTAGGTTAATTGTTAGTAAAAATGCTTAAATTTTAGTAGTCTAGTATCTCAAGGATAGTTTCCGACACTTGCTTAGAGTAAGTATAGGCTTGTGCTGTCTTCAGAAAGAAGGCCTATACTGTTTTTTTTCAGATGTTGCTCATTTTAAATGAACACAACAGTAAAAGGGTCTCCCCCTAAATCCATCAAACAGTTGCTCATCTGGAGCTTTTTGCAATAGTTTTACATGTGAATTGCAATGTGTACAGTATTGTTGATGATAAGTGTTGGCACAGCAGGAACTCCATAATAAGCCGCAGAGACAGCAAGCTATTGCAGCAATTCACCACAGAGACAAAGAATTCTAGCCATGAAGTCATCTGTCTACACTAATCTAGGAAAAGCAGAGAAAATGACATCTTCACTGAGGCAAATAATGTTCCAAACATAACAAACCATGTAAATCATTCCAGCAGAGCACATGTTCATCTTCATGAAGAGACTACGCTCTGACAGGTAGATCATTCACAGCACTGGAGGCATGTTAAAAGTTCTCTTCTCTTTCACTAGAGTTTCCAACGCTATCCTTACTTCATATGAATGAGTTTGTGGCAGTAAAATAATCCAGCAACAATAACTGCTGCCACAGAGATCCTTCTTGTATTACATACTCAACATATATGCTTTTTTCATATTAAATAAACTAAGACTTGCGGAAAGAGCTTTTGATACTAACCAGCTGGGGGATAAAGTCCTATGTCAGCTAAGTCCAAAGGAACTCACACTGAGGAGAGTTAACACGTACATTGAGAGGCGATCACTGAAACAAACCGACATCATTCAGAATCGAGATCTTTAAGTCACTGTGGCCAACTCTCGGGAAAAAATATAACCCATGTAATTATTATTACATTATATCCAGGAATTCTCCTGAATTTAAATCCATAGAAGAATGGCATCTCATACCTCATTCTGGTCCCTTGTCTCACAAAAACAAATGAGAGAATTAGAAAAAGCACAGAGAAGGGTAATAAGGAGATTAGGGAAGAGACCATTGTAAAAGGACTGACTAGGACTCTGCAGTGTGAGAGAGAGGCGTTAGAATACTATAAAGATGTTTGAAATCACAAACAACAGTGAGGAAAATAAATGCGGAATGAGTGCTCCCTGTTTCTCACAGTATAGGAACTGAGAAACAAGATATTGTGTATGACAGCTCTCAAATTCACATGATCTCCTTAAGAATCCTGATGGAAATCACAGAGTGCTCTGTATTAAAGGGGTTTTCTTTACAGAGGTGAATTAATTAACTAATCAATTGAAGCTTAAAAGCAGAAGTGCTGAAGGACAGAAAGATTAACAAAATCCACCCCTTTCAATGACTGCTGTGTTGTCAGCATTGTGTATAACAGTATTAGTATCTAAGAGGGGCAGACAAATATGACTAATTGATAAGATGCCGACATTTTTATGAAGTCATTTCTCAAAGTAGCACAGAAGTCTCAAACTCACTTACAAACTAAACTTCTCAAAATCCTGCTTGAACAATGAGCTACCTGTATTGTATCCTGGACAATAAAAGTCCATGCCATACATTTCCAGCCTTTTAATACTGCAGTAAATGACAGCCAAGACATATGAAACCATAAAACCCCCCAAAAGTAACAAATGGTAAGATGCTGAGGGTTTTTTTCCCTTTGCTGACCCAGGGGTAAGCTTGGTGAGTACCCTTCTGATTACAGTTAATAGGAATTGATTTATTAAGTCTTTGCTTTTTCTGAGGAACTATAGAAACTAGAACAAAAAGACAGAGCTTCACTTACATTTAATATCATGCAACAGCTATTGTAAAGAAAGCCTGTACGACTCCTAAAGAAACCCCATTCCATGTAAGAATTGCATGCTCTCTGCATGCTATGTTCAAGCTAACAGGAGGCAGAGCACAAATACCTAGAAACGTCATGGTTTTACACAGTATCCTCCAAATAGTCACAAAATCCTATGCTAATTTACCATGTATATAGTCATTTTATGAGCAACAACCACACTATAGAATAATACATGGAAGAACACTATGCTGCTACTAGAATGACCTTGAAAGTGAATGAAAGCAAAGATCTGCAGTTACCGATGTTACAATCCTATCAGTTACACTTTTATGAAAACTGAAGGGTTAGCATCAATTAAGATTCTAGTAGGGGTTCAGTGTTCAAAAGGCATTTGGCTGCGGAAATCCGAACACAGAAGAACTCTGCCATGAATTATTTCTCCTGTACAACATTTGAAATAAAATATAATCATTTGAGCTATATTTAAATTACAAGAGTGCCAAAAAAAGGAGTCCTGAATGCCTAAAGAACTGAAGCACTGATGTAGTCCTTTTGATCCTAGGATCACAAGCTCCCTGAAAACACTCTCAGATACTTTATAAGTTGCAAATGTCTCTGTAACTGAAATGGTGCTTTAAAGAAAACAGACAACCACAAACTAATTCCATCTGCACCAACAGCAGCTCTTAGTTGACACGGTCAAAACTGTCCATGTGAAGTTGTGGTCTGAGCAAACCTAACGCTGCTCCAGATTGAGTATGTGTCATACCGTAACAGAAAACAAAACTGCTGGGCTGATACACTCTGTCCTGCAGAGAATGGCCACAGGTCTGTCCACCCACCCTCACAATGCAAATGACTTAGTACATATCAAAAGTTCACCTACTGGATGAAAAGAAAAGAAAATTATTGGAGAAGCCTCCAATAAATATAATAAATTTTAAGATCTTAATGTGGTCTTAAACCCATAGATTATTATCCTATTAAAAATGTGAATAAGATCTCAATTTGGGGTTGGACAGAACTGAATTAAACACCACTTGGGAAGCTAACCAGGTGGGCCTTTATAAACCCCTTCAACCACTTGTTTTCTCTCGTTTCATACTGTACACTATTTTTTTGTGTCTAGGAAGTACCATTGACATGAAAAATCTCACTGTTGCTAAACACGCTTTGGCAAAATAGTTTTTCTGATTGCCATTGCAATTTCTAATTGCTCTTGCCAGTATTTCATGTTTTGGATCTGTTCTTACACTTTTGACAACCTATTTTAGCTATTTACCTCTATTTCTATAAATTTCAACCAACTCTTTCAGCAGAGCTCCCCGCTAGTACTTCAATATACACTTGCTTTAAAAGCAGTCTTTTAAGGCTTCAAATATTTACTCATTTATTTTCAATCTTTTCAGTTTCCCTATTCTGTTTTCTCATAAACCATTTTTCTTGGGAATCCCTAAGGAATACCTCCTTACCTCCTGTAAGATCAGTAGATCCAATTGGGGAATGTTCTTCTCTCAAAAAGATAAAAAATGAAAAACAAAACCAAACCAATCCAAAAAAACAAAGACAACCCCCAACAAAACTAAACAAATAAACAAACAAACCATCAACACACACACACTCCTGCCCTGCAACATGTTTCAGGTAATTATAATAAAATGCTTCAGATAATTAATCGTTGTAAGGCATGTCCACAGTTACTAGGCAGACCAGGCCTGGGAGATCAGACATGCACACAAGAACATCAAGTTCTTTAAGTTTGAAGTAGGAAACTGGATGCTTCTTTGGAATGCTTTGAAAAAAAAATATCAAAGATCTTACTCTAACTGTCTGTACAAAGAAACCACCTTTAAATTTTTCAGGATCATAGTGAAAAACACAGTGAAGAACATGCATATCCTGTAAACAACACCTAGGAGACTAAAATGTGCTGACAAAAAAAAAATCCATATGTGGTATGGTTCAGTCACCACAAAATTTGTGAACAAACTTAACTTTTATATTGATTGAAAACAAAAATCTGTGGTCGTTTGCCGGAGTGATACACTTCACAAAGAAATGTAACAAGCCAACTCCTCACAAGCAACAGAAAAATCTGAATTCAAAATTGTGCAGAGCATTTTAATTTTCTAATTAAATGCTTGCTGTATCCTGGATTTGGTAAGGCACTCACAAATGATACCTGTAATTTATGTTACTGGTCAATGTTTGGTGACTTTTTTCTCCAAAACCAAATGTGTAAGTAGTTGAAAAGGTTGTGAAGGAAAAAATCAACAAAAAAATTAAAAATATCAGTAAGAAGGTCCTTCATTCTCTCTTCTCTAAGATTTGAAGTGAGAAAGTGAAGAATCATTAAATACATTCTGTCCTTGGCTGGTATGCAAAACTTCACATCAATGGACATTAAGCAAAATGAATATGAATTCATAAAAAAAGATCTGCAGTGTCGATAAGAAAGCTGCAGTGAGGACCAGAGAGGGTAATTTTGCCTCGAGGATAGCATAGAAAAGAAAATATGTGTCAAGCTCAGAACAGATGTTAGAAAGCTTATCAGGAGATTAAGCTGGTGAAATGGCCTGAAACACAATACCTTCCTACAGCTTGTGAGACGCTTAGCAAGATGCATCAACACCAACCAACTACGTGCCAGGAGAAAGGGGAAATTTTCTTTTGTTGTTTCCATTTCCTACGATATTCCTTAGCCTATCCTGAATCTGTGCTACTGATTAATAAAGAAGCTACCTCTCAAAGCGTATCAGTGAGCTCTCTGTCTCCCGCCCTGTGTAATCCTGTCTTCCTCTTAGGGGCTTCATACTGTAACGCCAGCTGTAGGTTTCCCTCTCCTCAGGGATGAACGAGCCTGGTCTGGATCATTACTTTCTTTTCTGCAAGAACTCCACAAATCACTGGAAGGTACAGCCTAACTGTACAACATCAGACTGAAGGGAGCAGGAGCACAAGAGCTTGCAAGACAGCGAGAGCCCATAAGAGCTTGCGGCTCCTTCTCTGGCAGCCCTTTGTGGCAGCTCCAAAAAGCCCAGTGGTAGGACAACAAATTTTCTTCTTTCCCCTATTTTCTACTCTGAATGTAGAATTTGGGCTTATGCAACAACACTGGATTTTCAGGGACCATATTAATCACATAAGAATACAGAAGAATACCTTTGTTTACCTACCTAATTTTGAAACTAATTGTCATTCCTACTTTATTAAACTTTCATCAGCCAATGTAATTTCTCTTCCTTGGTAACCTAAGAAAAGCTATCATTGATTACACCAGATCATTTCAAGCAGTGAATAGGTGTATTTAATGTACTGTTTTTCAAAATATAGAAATTAAAAGGATAAAAGATTAAATTTTTATTTTTTTTTTTTTTAAAAAAGAAATCTTCATTCACCATAGCTGATTTCAATTTAAAGCTTTTGCATTGCATTTTCAACTTTTGGTCCTGTCTTTTTCACACTTAACCCATCACTTTGATGCTTGCTCAAGTAAGTATAATTGAAATTTAAAGTTTTTGAGCAGAATCTCTGATTAAGTCTGCATAAATTAGACAAAATAATGTGGAGACAATCTTTTCTGAAGACTGAGAATCATAATGTGTATAAATGAATGGATAAAGTAAAAGCAAGTAATACATAATTCTGTGTTTTTTATAGTTTAGTACTAAAAGCTACTGTTGTAACATTGTAGACCTGCTACTTCAAGAGAGAAGCGAATTGGCCAGTAAGAAATCCCATCCAACAACTCAGCTTCTTTTTCATCAAATGATATTAAAATACATTTTCATATGCTGCCCTGAAATTCTTGTGTATCAGCAGCTAAATTACTCTCCTTAACCTAAAGGCAAAGTAAGGGAGAGAACTGTTTTGTCAGCTGACAAAGCAATACCACCCTTTTATTATGCTAAACTTCCTTTTTTTACCTTAGAGATTATTTGCATTATTTTCCTGCTTTTTGGAGGTCAGATGGTCAGGTGAGTTCGGGAGCACTGTTAGCTTCTTAGCTGGTGCCGAGTTCACAAACACCACAGGTATCAGCAGTTCCCTGTTGGCTGGGATTTGCTCATGATTTCGGCACTTCCCGGCTGAGCTATGTGATGTGGTACACTGGGCCACGATGAAGTGAGTCGTTCTTGGTCAGGGAACGTATCTAACACTTAACAGTGCAGTATTAAGTGTTGTGTAAGCATACCAGCTGTGTCCAGGTGTCCGCTTTAAAACAAAATAAAAGAAAAAAAACCACAAAACCCAGGGGTTTCCTAATCATCATGTTCAAATATTTTTGTCTTCTGCGTCAAAGTGCTCTGTCATCTAGTCCACAGGCACCTACAAGACTCTCAGATGTCCAGGATAAAACCATGGTTAACAACTTCTGGCGCAGCTAAGATCTCTGTAAAAAGTTCAGCTACACATAGGACAAAACTTTCAAGGTAACTCTCCCAGGAAATAGACACAATCCCAAATCTCACTACACTTCCCTCCAAGTGCAAAGAACTTATCTTTACCAGACCAAAGCACTCTCACTTCACAAATAAAAACAATAAAAACAAGAACAAAATTTATCATGCCAAACAAAACAAGTCATTTCAGTAAACACATTTGTAATAAGCTGTTTCCTTGGCGTTAACATAACCCGTAACTTGCAGGCAAGAATAATAAGTTCCTTGGGATTTCAGTCTGACCCCCATTTCCTGAAGTAGACCCTTACTTGTAATTCCCTCTACTAGATGTAACTATTTCCCCCCATCCAGCACAAATGTAGAGTTCATTTTTAAAAGCTTGTCAGTGACATATAACTATACTGTCTAACCTACTTCATTTTAATGGGCATTGTTTGTAAGAACATGTCACACTCATGCACCTCACAAAAAGCAAAACTTAGGCCTTCACTCATACATCTAAAGAAGAAAATTTATCTTAGGTTGTTTAACTGCCTTCATGGAATATAACATCAATTTTATTGTGAAATAAAACAGTTCCTACATAAGCCAGAAGGGCACTCTACATGCTAAGATTTGAGCTCTGCTTAATAATGGGCATTTTCTATTCATTTGTTCATTGAAAACTCGAGTTTTGGATACCAAAGGACTCAGTTTTGAATTAAAACAGGATCCCTGGAGAATTTAATAGCATACTTCCCATAGTTTAGAGTTTCTGAACAAGTCAGCTTTTATAAGCAATAATTGAAGTTGCCAAATTCAAGAACAGAACTGATGTGGCTACACACTGTGAAACCATTTAGTGACAGCACAAATAGGGTACACTGTAATTAGTTAGCTAGCTGTTGTTACAAAAAAAAAATGTGCAACTTACAGCCACCTCTACATAAATTCCAAAGACGTGCTTATGTTGTACATTATTTCTAGAGTCATCAAAATCAAGTGCTTCACTTTGCCCATCGGTACTTGTAATTAATTGATTCATAACTTTTTGTAACTGAACAAAGATACCTGAAATGTCTTGAAGTAAAACACTGTGCTATTGAAAGGTCGTTATTCAAACTCTACAACAGTACCATCAGTTGAAATTTCAGATTTTCAGATACTTTGACTTGTGAAAAAAACACTTTGAAGGACTATCTAAAGAATTCTTTCAAAGTAATTTTAGTTCCCATCAAGTACATGATGTTGCTTGCCTTAAGCTATTTTAAAGCCATTCTCATTTAATGAACATTTTTTACTTCAAAGAGACGAGGATTACAAGAGGTCTCACTCTCGGTGCAACTTCCCAGCTGCAAAGGTGGAGAAAAATGAGCAACTACCAAAGAGAAGAAAAACAAAATATATTTTCACACAAAACTCTCAAAAAAGAAGGCTATGAATATGTTTTTTGACTTTTGACTTACATTTTGTAGATACTACTTGACTTTCAGTCTAGCCTTTCTCCTGCTCATGAAATTCAAAATATGCAGAGGACACATGCGTCCATACACAAAAAAGCAAGAAACATACAACTTTTTTGCAGCTTCAGAAATTTACCCACAATCACAAAGCAGTTTATGGTTTTACATATAGCAGCATTGCTCAAAACTTTAACCTTTACTAGCCAAAGCTGGAAGACACAAGGAGCTGACATTCTTGTGCCTTTGCTTGACCTAAAGATTTGCTGCAGCTTCACCTCTCTGCTTCTGTGGTGCACCTGAAATGCTCCAGATTCTGAAGTGAATGGCAGCAATTACACTCAATCCAGAACCGAACTACTGGATACAGGGTTAGGCACAAGCACTGGACCGCATGCGGCTATCAAAATCGACTTCAGGGGTGCCTCGAGACTTACAGTGCATGTGTAGCCTGTGTACGCAACAGCTATTTATGCCAGGCTCCTGGACGTCAGGAAGCTGAGCAGAGCTCCAAACCAACTGTCTGACATGTAGAATTAATAAACATAAGACCAATTAGTGCATGTAAAGAAGGATACAAAGAAAAGATGATTTTAATAAGTAAATTCATATTTGAAATGGAGTAGTCATCTGTGCCCTCCCCTATGATAATTGAGCCTGGTATTAGTAGAGCTTCTACTAACATCTTTTACCAGTGGAAATTAATATTTTAAAAGCAATTATGTAGATTGAAGAATTTTGAAGGCAAAGAACACATTCCTTTATTTTGTACAGTACTAATACCGACAAGAGTTGATGTGGTTTCAGGTAATACTAGAAATCTACATTTAAAAAAATTGGCCCCTCTGGAGCACTTCTCCTGTGGAGTTTCATAGGCTTGATCCCTGCATTAGCTCCCTGCAGTCATTACACAAACAATCTGTTTGGAAGAAACTTTCCATCTGATTTCAGAATGGCACTGTGTATGTGCACCGTATATACTCATATATCTGGACAGAGATTGACATGGGCTTGAAATGCAGAAAATACACACTACAGCTTGGAAAAATGACTGCTGGACAAGCCCTGTGTGTGGTTGCTTTTATTTAATTATCCCAGTTAGGGGTAAAGTATTCAACTATCAGAAACCTCTCCTGTAACAAACAATGACGGAAAATGCAGAATTGGTGCAGAAATATAAAATAATTCATACTGATTAATTATGACCACAGTTAAAAAGCTTTGCTATCAAAATAGAGAAAAAATTCCCCTTCACTTTCAATCTTTTCCAGCTCCAAAAAAGATAAAAAAACCTTAAGCCATTTCTTGACCTTTCAAAAACAGTACATATAAAATAACATTGTTTAGAACTCTCCATTGGAAATGTAATTTGGAATGGACAGATCATCAAGAAGCCTCCTCTTTGTACAATTTTTGTAGCCTGAGATAATTTGTTTAAAAAAAAAAAAAAAAAAAAGAGGTGGGAAATATTTGTACTTACACACAGTACTCAGTTGTACTGAAGAGTAACCAAGGGAAACTCTTCATACATTTGTGGGGCATTCCTCATATGCATATATACATGTTTTCCCACACAAATAATCTGAAATATTTTTTATAAATTCAATCGGAAAACAGCATTACAGCATACTAACTAAAATATAGTCAGTTAACTACACATGATTGCCTATATTTATTACTGTGGTGTAGCTTATAGAGGAACAGATGGTTTCCATGTGCTCCCAATCAAATACTTTCAACTGCTTATTTGATCATCTGCACTAGGTTTTTTGATTTAAATAATTGATCTTTAGGATTCTGTACTTCTTAAATTTGACCTGCTTCTTGCAGCTTTTTTGACTTGTGGCAATTGCTGTTGGCTGATGGCCAGCCTTTTCCTCAGACTTCCAGTATAGTTAATTCAGCGGTGAATTAAAAACAGACACTCTGTATTCCTTAGGATAACATAGTCTAAATTCTGTTCTCCAAATAATCCCTATAGATGCATGCAAGCACAATTAATAACTCAACCATTAACCAAAAATGAAAGGCTTGTTTAATCTCATTTAACACTGTGCAGTCTTATGACACATAAATGAGTGGCTTTAACCTACTCTTTACATAATTCTTTAAAGAGCAAATTCATTTAAAAGACAAATACATAATTTACTCAGAGACAAATAATATTTAAAATCTACCTTCTATTTCTCTTGTCCGTTTGTTTTAGAGCCAAGACTTGTTGCAAAATCATGTTATTACTCCCTCCATCTTAGGTTATTTATTTGAAGAAAACACATAGGCTCACAGAACGGTTAGAGTTGGAAGGGACTTTAAAGCTCATTCACACAATTTGAAATATCGACCCTTTTGGTAGAGTTTTCCTTTAGATAAAAGGGTTGAACTTTAGGGTAATTTTAGCATAAAGCAGGGTTAACTTAAATATTATAGTCAATTTAAAAAAACCAAAAAGCAAGATTGCAAGAAAGAGCAAGAGTTTTCCCATTTGGTCTGTAAAGCTAAGGCCTAAAGAAATTTGTAGTATATTAGATCACTCCCTGGCTAGATGATATCCTAACATCTAAAATCTCTGGTAGCTAAGTCAGGTCAATTAATTTCACAGAACAGAATGAAAACTGCTAGGTTGTTTTTTGGGGGTCTTTTTTGTTTGTTTGTATGTGTGCGCATATGTGTGCAGTGAAACAGAAAAAATACAGGTAAGGATAGAAGGACCGCTGAGTTAGTTGATTGCTCCCATCCTCCCAGTTACAATAGTCAAGACTTTGCCTATGTATGCCAGCAAAATACCTTCAGAGACAAGCAAGGAAAGTAAAAAATAAAGTGTTTTTAAGTGATTCTAAGTGCAAAAATGATTCCTGACTGACACACTGGAAAATGGGAGTGCGGCACGGGAGGAGAGAGAAAGAAATACAGTGAGAAGCAACGGGCTCAGACAAAAGATGGATGCACTCTAACCCCATGTTCTGGATTTTTGGTAGTCAAAGAGCAAAAGGTTACAATACCTAAGACAAGAGTCTTAGGGGTAAAAGGAATAATAGTGAAAAGGGCAGTACTACCAGTGCTGCCAAAAACAACAGCACAATCAGGGAGGAGGAGGAGGATTCCATATGCCAGAAGGATGCAGAGCCAGATTTTCAAAGATACTTCAGTACCTAACAAATGTTAGTGAGCGCTTAGCTGCAAGACATGTTAACAGCTGACTGCTCTCATTGATTAAAGAGCTATACAGTAGTTAAGGCTAAATTCCTCAGGGACCTATAGGGTATTTTCAGTCGCACACATTTTTCAGCTATTTTCCACCTAACTGCATCTAGTATCTACAGGTTTGGGCTATATTCATCTAGTCCAGAGCAGACCCTCAATTCTTGCTAAATGTTGCAATATTTAGGTTTAGGAATGCCTACTCAGAAGATATCTTGACAGTTTGTAAAATACTAAAAACCTCAGCTAGCATGGGTTGAAAAAGTTTTGCTGTCTTTCCAGTTTCATCTGCCCAAAGTCTCAACATTGGACTTTCTTATTTGGTTTTATTTTCTGTTAATTAAAATAATTACTTAAAACAATTGGGGTAAAGCACTTACATGCGTTGAGGTAGGATGGGAAAGGAAGTCCCTACTCCAACTTGTTTAGAGTGGATGTTAAATATATTATTCCAAGCCCTAATTCCCAGGCTATGGAACATTTAGGGATGCTCTCACTCAAGGTTTTTCTATTTCAGACTGTAAAATAATAAACGAATTGCAAAGCAAAAATCCCAGAGGAGACATCCTCTAGTTGTGAGGTACTCTACAGTGGTCAAACGGAAAGAACACCCATCTGCAGCCTACAAAACAAGAGCAAAATCAATGTTGTACATAAATGTACTTGATTTCAAGTGTACGCTTGACAAGTTGGCACCAGCTCCTAAGTATGAAGGACTTAGGAGACCTTAAGTTGTGAGAGGCTGGAGATGTATACTTTGACTCAAGCACTGTGTCTTCCAATCTTTTGCATTCCTACAAAGTAGGCCACCATTTTCACTCCGCCCTCAAGAAATTAGGAGCTGAAAGTACCATAGACACCATATCTACTTTTCCATCTCCAGACAGTGATAGGAGGCAGGACTTCAGCCTGTTCTAGAAGCTTTGGAAAGATCACATACCTCAAAATTTTGTCCTGGGGCCAGGCAGATCTACTAAACTGGCAATCTCTTCACTGCTTAAAATAAAAGGTATCAATTCAACAAAGACCAAAACAAGCTGAAGAGCACAGCAGAGAAGTTCAAGGGAAGGCAAATTACAGAAAGAACATTGAGTAAAAATAGAGGGTAAAGAGTACAGCTACTTGCTTGAGAAACTAAGGGGGCTTGGAGGTCTTTTGGGGTTTATTTTTCAAGGTAATTAAACTAAGTGGGTTATGTATGAAATTCCTACTAACTTCAAAAAGTATGCATATGCTCGAAGTGCTCTGCAAACCCAAAGCCTAACAATATGGAGAAAATAAACACCTTGATCATTACCAGAAGGAATCTGTGTATTCGAAGTTACTTAATTTCATAAATACTTAATCATAATTAAACTCACTGGATGGATATTTAAAAGCAGTTAGTTGTTAAGATGATTGGCAGTTTCCCTTGCTGTTGATAACACCTAATGATACCTTGCAGGATGAAGAGCTACATTAAGAAATCCAAAAATACCTCCTCTGTACTCACCACATTAGATAATTCTAAGTTTTTCTTTCCACAGACATTTTATTGGTACTTACCACTTAAAGAAGGCTGATGGATGTCAAAGGGTCTCTAAGGATGCTTTTCAGATCATTCATTCAAAGGTTTGTTCAAAAGATTTTTAGGTATTGATTGTTGCTTTTTCCCCCCAACATTATACCTCCAACAAACACAACCAGCAAGCTTCAGGATGCCAGCCCAATTACTTCAGAATTCCATTAATTTATATCTGCCTCTAAATAAGAAACAGAATTACTATGTAAACCGTTTAAACTCCTAAGGCCTGTAGTTCCCTAGGTCCTTCCTTCCTGTTCTTTCTAAACAGAGAAATGAAATTTGCTTTCCTCCGGTCTTCGGGCACCTCTGCCAAACTCCATGTTCGCTCCAAGGGTATAAAGAACGGCCTCAAAGACATCAATCAGCAGCTTCCCTCAGCACTTGTGCATGCACCCCACCAGGGCTCAGTGACTTCTGCACGTTCAGTTGCTTAAACATTCCCTAACCTCGTACCCTTCCACCCCAGGGAAGACTTCCTTGCTCCAGAGGTTCCCCCTGGTCTCCAAGGTCTTGGATTTCTGAAGGCCAGTCTTGCTAGTAAAGACTGAGCTGTAGAAGGCAGGCAGTAGCTCAGCCTTTTCCACATCCTGTGCCACCAGGGCCCCTGCCCCAACTCAGCAGCAGGCTCACGTTTTCCCTAGTCTTTCTTGTGCTGCTTTTGTATTTATAGAAGCCCTTCTTGTTGCCTTTGACAACCCTCAGCAGATTTGACTTCAGGTGGGCTTTGGCTTTCCTAACCCCATCTCTGCATGCTCAGACAGTTTTTCTATATTCCTCCCAGGAATACCTGTCTTTGCTTCTACCTTCTGTGTATTCCCTTATCACGTTTGACTCTTGCCAGGAGCAAGCTGTTCATTCTCCTGGCTAGACTGCCTGCTCATTGGGATAGACTACATTTTAGCTTGGAGAATGTGATCTTAAATATCAACCAACTTTCCTGCAATGCTCTTGCCACTAGGGCCTATCCCTTTCCACCATGGCCCTTATCCAGGCTCCCTTGGAGCAGATTCCTGCAGAGTGCCAAGTCTAGTCTCCCCAGCAGGGCTTGGGCATTTCTTACCTTCAGCAAGGAGTTGATACCACAAGTGTGGGACTCCCCACCACAGCCTCCATGCTAAGGATGCCTGGGATAAATCTGGGAAGTTACACTTTTTGGATTTTTAGCCCTGATTTATGCAGACATCTACAAAGCCCATGACGTTACAGCACAGTGCTTTTGTTAGCACTACATAAGCTAGACTGAGTAAAACAGACCTGAGAAGCCTAAAAAGTTTCTGTGGCTAAAGAGTTTCCCGCTGAGGGTGTCAGGCACACAGTCCTAGTGAAGCCTGCAGCCAGAAAATGCCCCATGGCTTAACCAATGCCATCCGCTGTAATGTGCCAAAAAATGTAACATATGTACAAAATAGCTGTGTCCTTGATGCCACTGAGCTAAACTCATGCTATGTAGTATTAAAAAAAAACCCAGATGATCTATAATATGACATCAGTTTTCCTGCTGCAATTTTTTAAATGATGCCAAAAGAAGAGTCGCACCTTGTTCTTAGTATAAACGAAGTATTTTGCTTTTTCTGTAACCTCTGACAGCACAAAGTAAAATGATTCATTAAATGACTACTTTATGGTTATTTATGAGATGCTAACTAGGTGTATGATGTGCTAATTATTAAGAAAGCACACATTTGGAACATCTCCAGGTGTCTTTCCAAATCTTTTTCCCCAGGTGCAGTTGTTTTTCAATTTCTTTCTGTTTGAATGAACATTACAGCATACGCAATTTCTTCACCTCGTTTCATTGTTTCGCAGAGTTTAACATCAGAGCAAATTCAGAGCACCCGATCACCTGCCATCCTACTTCATCTGGACACTTCTATTACCAAATCCACAAAATTACTTAATAAGAAAACCCCCACCGTAGCTTTGAAACTAAACCAGACAAGATAGAAGGCTAAGAGGCTGCTAACACCTGAAGCTTCTGCAAGGACAGTAAAGCAGATACTTTAAAGACTTCCAGGAGCAAAAGTTTAAAAAACCTCCTGAAATTCACCCAGACTAACTTAGGAAAACATTCTATTCCGAATGCCAGTTTGGAAATTAGTCAGGGTAAGATGTAAGTATCTAGAAAAATCAGTGTCAGAACACCAACCCACTCCACGCTTTGTGCCGTTCCCCGGGCTGACCCAACTCTCTTGCTCTAAAGGAACCTGAACAGCCAAAGGGCGGGTGGTGGGGGGTTCTTGGAGCAGGAGACTGAGCCGAGTTGAGTTTCAGAGGCATCGCAGGCACTGCGGCGAGCAAGGGGAGCCCGAAGGAGTGAATCTTAGGTTGAAGTTAAATGAGTCTGAGTCTTACTACACTGGAGCACACAATTTGAGGAGATCAATACACACACACTCCATTTCATGGGCTATTTCATAATCTGAGAGTATGACTGTATCAAGGCGAAATGAAAATATATTTTAAAAGGATTCACTTACATGGATATCACTGTCACTGATTACGCTGATGTGGACATGCCTGAAAAGATGTTTAAGTAGCAGTAGAATTCAGAATTAATCAATTTTGACACATGTTAAAGTGCAAAATACATGGATCCATAGCACAGAACTGGGAAAATAAATAGAAGAGAAAGTACCGTCAGGCAGTGATACTATTTAACCCAGTATACAACCTTCGCTATCTCACCCCTAGCATTTTCCGTACTACTTTATTAAGATTATTTTCACATTAAATTGGATGTTTACACATAGCACAATTGTATCTTTCTGGTTCAAACAAGAACTAACTGAAAACTGAATTTCAGGTTACAGCAAACTGAAGGGTGGAAAAGGAAGATATTTTTCTGACAACAAATTTGAAATTAAGACAATAGTAAATAACAGCAGGTAGCACATGTGTGCCAAGCCCCGGTATTATAGATAAGGCACAAAGCATTCTGTGCGCACCAGAGAGTTACTTGAAGTTGAATATTAACACTTCCTAATATAAAAAAATATTTATAAATTTTAGATTGTAAATAAAACGTTCATTCACTGTACAGTAATGGAAGAAATAGAAGTTTACTTATTATTTTGCTAAGTCTAAAGTCATGATCTTGCCTTAGAACAGGATTTTTCATTTGTTTTTCAGTTCCTAAGAATGCCTGCATAAATCTGGGAAGTCAAAGTTTTTAGATTTTTGCTTACAGCCTGCATTTTTATTGTTTTATTAACTAATTTAAGTTCTGATCCACATTCTAAGAAAATTTATTTACATGCAACAAAGTACTTGCGCTGCGTTACAAGTGGCATATAATGAGATAAAACTCCCCAAATTTCATTGTATTACCCTTTAAATTAAGCAAAGCTTGGGGAAAAAGGTTAAAGTTCAGACCGAAGGTAGAAGTTTTGTGAAAACTTGAGCTTGTGAATTGTAGAAATAAAAAAATATTTCTAAAGCATTTTACAAAAGTTAGAATGCATTTTCCCTTTTCTAAGCAGAATACATTTTTTTGCTTGGTTTACAACAAACATTAAGGCAATGCTGAAGGCCACAAAGAAGAAATATTGTAATCCGGAATGTGAAAGAACGTCAGCTTGTTGCTGATACAGATCCCTGTAGCCTCAAGTTACAGTTTTATTCCAATGGACATTCTTTCCTGTTCTCTCTCCTGTCCTACCCTGAAGATCTTAATGCAGATCTCCATGACCATGGCACTTCCATTTTAAAAAAATCTGGGCAGCAGCTCCTTGATAAATACCTACTTAATCTCGAACTATCTACGCAGTCTGGAAAACAGAAACAGGACAGACTTAGCAGAAGGGCTATGAGAAAGTTAAACCTAAATAATTTTAATGAAAGATCAATATTTTATTTTCACTTTGGTTGATTCATTCAAAATTCAAGATCAAACTGAACATAAAAGTAGCTTTTATGCTTTGTAATCTCTATTATAATCTATTATCTTGAAAACAAGAAAGCAAGTAGCTAATGAATCTGTAGTATAGGCTTAAGATGGTGTCCTGGCCCAAAAATTGCAAAGTATCCCTTTACCTTCATACCTGATCCTGCAAGTAATGATTCATGCAAGTAATTTAATCCTAATGGGAAAACCACTAAGGTTTCAATAAGTGAGAATAAGGATCAGATCCCTCGTTTAAATGCTCAGAGAGTATCAAAGAACAATTAGCAATCAAGATGAATAACAGAGTAAGTAAAAAAAAAATCAATATGCTAAACTCCTTTCTATGGAGAGCCTGAGTCCCTGGGATGATGACCTTGGGTTGGGTTGGACTTGTTCTGCCTTTCAGTAGAGATGCTTCTGCTCTGTTTATTCCCATCAGACACAACACACACAGCTTGAAACAATCGGCCAGAAGCTGCTCCACACGCAGAGCATCGCCGACGGCAAAGTTTCAGATCACCCAGAACCCCTGGTGGGAGCCCTATTTCAGCACATTGCAAGAGACAAACGAGGAGGTTCACTGACACCAGGAAACACTCCAGTACCGTCGGACTGTTTCTGTAGGGTTGCTCACCGCTCAGTACGGAAAGCAGGCAGAGCCTTTCAATGGTGCAAGCTTGCTAAGGCCCCCACACTGACCTTGCCATCTTTCAACCCACCTAATTTCTCCATAAACGTTGTAGCAAACTCCTCAGGTAACTTCACGGAATGTAAGAACCACTGAAATTACATAGATAAGGCAACTCAGGCTAGCCAAATAGCGGACTACTCGGAGCTCAGTCTTCACTGACACTTCCAACTCATAAAGAAACTCAGAAGTTTCTCTCCATAATCACTTTATCTAGATTTAGACATTTGAACCACAGCAGCTCTTTCTCAAGCAGGACCTAGATATGAAAGTCTTGCTAGATTTTTTTTAACCAAAATAACAATGGCTGTAGCGCTTGGTTTGCTGATACAAACCCCAAGTTCCAGTCTCTCCAAAGCCTCTGAGAGTCATATCATGGAATCCATTGCAACTTCCATGACTAGCACTACACTGACTTGGAAAGGATTCTTTTAAATCTTGTAAAATGAGTGAGGTCACAATGATGTAGGCATTTTGCTAGAGAAAGTAACAAAAAACCCCAAACAATGTACAGGTTTTTTTAAAAAAATCTAAGTATAGTCAACGTGATTTCAAATATTCCACCAAAGAAATTGATTTGGGTTTGTTGGTTTTGGTTGGTTTGTGGTGTTGTTTTTTTTTTTTTTCTTGTGTTTTAGCATCATTGGAAAAATAATAAATTTCAGATGAATTAAGATTTCTAATGAGCATTAAATGTTTGCTGAAAGATAAATCATTAAAAATAAATTCAAACAGAACCTGATCTTAAGCCAGCACAGTTTTAAACACTTGCTTAATATAAAAAATAGATATGTTTTTAATGAGGATATGACATGACTCGTGTGAAATCCTTCTGGATTGAGGTTGTACTGAATTCATAAACAAAGTAATAAGATTAGAAAAAAGAGCTTTACATCTGTAAAGAAACTGCCTGAATTTTACAAAATAAGCTGAGAATTGCGTTAGTTAAGCTAAAGCAAGAGCTCTAAAACACTTAACCATTATTTTAGAAAGAAAGTATTCAGAAGTGGACAAGGTGGGCAACAATATCCATCTATGATCAACCAGAATCCAGGTATTGCATCATTTCAGTGCAATGCAACAGAAAAAGCTTATAGGTGACACTAAATCTTATTACAATTTTCCTCATTCTACTGGTAATTTTCATTAATATGAAAAATAAAAAGGCACATTACTATGACAGTGACATGATGTGAGCAATTTTATTGAAGTAGAAAGCTAAGAATGATAATATGCAATAATTATTTTATTGATGCACAGGAAATGAATTATTCATAGTTACAAAGTATCTGTGGATAATTCTAATTACCTGCTTTTAAAGTATATGAGATCCACAGAAAATACATTAACAACTTTGATTGAACACCTGCTATCCTGTGGAAGATTACAAGCACCAGATTCCAAACTTTTCTGACATTGAAGTCATCGGCATTAGATTTTCCAAGTGCATATTACTAAAAGCTCATGGACAATTTTGTTCTAGTCTGTGTTGTGGTGACCTGCGACAACTTTTGGTATAACCAGAAAAACAGCGATAGCTTAATTTGTATCATGTTTCATATTTTTAGTTCATGGTTTGCTTTGCATCGTTTTTCAGCTAATGCAAGGTTATTAATGAAACCAGTCTCTGTCTATGAAGACTGTCCTCTGTGATAAACCTACTGTCGAAATTCTCTAATCTACATAATTCTTAATGCTAGCGTGTAGGAATATATATTGTGGTTCTAGATATTAACTTGATAATTGATGCATCTGGTATTCAATAGTGTAGTTTTTAGTGTGCGGCTAGGCAAACATTTTTAATTCCTAAAGTCCAAACTCAGTCACTTTAATCTGAGGATTGCCTTTAGACAGAAATACAGTATTTCTACTATCAGTTGCTCAAGTAGAAGCTAAGTGTAACAGGGAATAGAGTAAACTACAGTATAAACTTCAGGAAGATAAAGCACTTAAAGGTAAGGTGGAATTCTTCCCATCACTTGCCATAAAGTCCTTTCCAAAAATGTTCTGCACCATCAATCCTGTTGTTACTTATCTTGCTTTTAAAACAGACAAAAAGCTCACAGACTATTTCACTATCCTCTACAAAAAAAATGAAATCTAGAGAACTAGGTGCAGAAAAAAATTGTACCTGAATCCCTACTTCTTCAAAGCAGCAACAGTATTTCTTTAACAAAAAGAGCCCTTCTGTCCTGTTTTGCAGGACAAAAAATATGGACTGTGCAATATATTTCGGAAAAATGCTTAAGAATACTTTATTAGTTATCTGGACATAGACTGGTCTGACTTAAAGAGTAGGGAATTACCTGTTGCCTTGGAGTTAATCAAGTTAATTACAGAAACATAGAACATACCTCTCTATATATGACACTAATTTTTAGAGATTCCTTCTCCATACATTCTGCTGAACTGCAGCACATAGTCCAGAAGACACCTTATAATCTCTCCCCTCACCATGCACCTGTAAACCCACTTATTTCCTGGGTATTCCATACCTTTCCCTACAGGACTTCACGCTAAATAAAACATCTATTGGTAAGTTTTCATGAAAGACAAAATACACTGGGCTCGTGCTAAATTAAGCTATGCAATACTTGCTGTTCATACACTGTGTTTGGTCTCCTCTAACCCAAAGAATTTTCATTTTACAAGCAATCTTTCCATTGTTAGCTTTATTTTCTCTGACTAAATGTTGACTTTGCTTGTGAAACTACTTATAAATGTGTTTGCTAGGGCAGATGTAATAGCTCAAAATAAAGGAAATGTCAAGAGAAACTAAAGTGTTGGCATTGAAGGTCAGCTAATTTTTCCTGTGTACATTTGTAAGGCTCAATAATTATTTATCCTTTTTCATTTACTTAAATGTTTAATCAAGCAGATGTAAGAAAATTATGAAACAAGAGTAAAAACATCACACTCATTTTGCTACAGACTTAATAAAATCGGAATGGCGGGTTTTCTTGGTTTGAATTATTCCAAATCAATCTGGTGTTTGCAACTGACAATGACATTCTTAAAAAATTTCCGTAGGTGGTCTGCTACTTAAGCTCAAGCATCCCGTTAGCTGTGAGGATGCAGGGCACACAAAGGCAGCTTAAGAGGCAGACAGATGGTTCCAGTTTCATACCTAGTTCTGTTTGCCAGCTGCCGTGTAAATGTGCATGTTAGCGTGAAGTGCGATGGAAGGGATTTCTGTACAGTCATTATTTAACTATATGAAACAGAGTAAAAACATTGTATGTCCTTAAGGCGTTTTTCTTGATATCTATCATACTGTTGGATTTCAGCTGATGTCCCATAGTTGAAAGAGCACTCATCTCACTATCAACCCATTAACGTAGCATCTCCTACTATGTTTCTGACAACACTGGTTTTTAAGAGGATATTGATAAAACCACCCACTTACTACAGAAAAGTTTCTTCATATTTTACCAAATGTAAAAGTTAAAAGGGGTTCCCAATTTCACCTAATGCAGACAGTTCCATACTCCTCTTCTCCATAACACCACCTGGACCAAAAAGCATGCACCGCTTTTCATGGACTTCCTAAAATAAACATATTTGTGTTGAGAGGGGCCAGACAGTAGAGAAAGAGCAACGTGAAAATGTTAAGAAACCCTCCTGACACTAAATAATGATGGAGCATTTAAGCATAGAAGAATAACAAATCCTTACCGGATCTGTGCAAGGCATAAGCTCTCTTAGTGTGGAGCCTGATGCAAGTCGAGGAGTTCCTTTTCAGTTCTGTATGCCAGTGTTTAGAGGGTAAAAAACCAATCAGCAATGTGTTTATTACTGGTAACCATAACACACACGGAGAAGATCATTGATTCTTTTGATGCAGTAAAAGATGAAGGGAAGTGCACCTTCCCCCATCAGAGCTGAAAGGTACTAACAGCTAACTCTGCTGCTTAAGATAATGCTCTGCATTTTGGAATCTGAGAGGATTGACTCCCTCGCTCAGGTGAAATTCCTAGCAAAGACACGCAAAACCAAACTTACGCATGCACAGAGCCAAGTATTTAAAGAGAGAAAGAGATAAATTGCACTGCTAAAAGAATTACAACTTTCTTTTGATCATAATCTAAAATGCATACATAACCAAGTGAGACGGATACAGGGAAGTGTGGGCTGTACTAATAAAAAGCGTTGTGATTCTTGGTTTACTTTATATAAGCAAAAGGAAATGAAATTACAGAAAGTTTAGAGCTTAGGTGTGACAATTAATCTCTATCAGTTATTTGCTTAGCATAACCCACACCTTGGTGTAAGTCACTGAAAATTATATTTAAATAGCATAAATAGTGAGAGAAATATACTATACCCACCTACTCTAAAAAATTATTTTAGTTGATTATTGGCTCTAAACTGTATTTCTAAATCCAGTTATCCTCCATAAAATTCTCACAGTTCAGTTAATCTAAAAATACAAACATTTACTCATTTATGAGCTTCAGAATCAAACAAGTTTCCAAATGTAATATATGAACATTAGGGAGGAAGCAGCAAGTCTAGCCCTGACTGATCAAAGGAAGCGGAGGGGAGCTGAGCCTGCCCTTCAATTCACATTCACAGGATTTGCTTGCCTTTAGAAAGCATCCACATGTAAGGTGTAAGGTACACTGAATGTAGTTTTTAGTTTTTGCAGTTTCCATTTAACTCATTCACAGTTTGATTTGCACAAATCTACTTACTTATTACTAAAAATGGTGACTTATTTACAAAGTTTTTTACAGCTAAAATGAGAACAGAAATGCTTTAATCAGCAGAAACTAAGGTATAGCTTTGCTGGGAAATTAAGACCTAGATCACTTTCTCTCTGTGAATGAAAAATAAAGTCATAGCTGAACTGTAATTGTTCAGAAAATATGAAGCCATTTCATATGGCAAAGTTCAAAGGAAGTGGCTATGTGCTTGAGAAATGACAAAGAAATCCATAGTAAGGTAAATACAAATGAATGTATTTCTTTAGAAAAATTAATGTTTTGCATGAATGGACCTGCAAGTTGGAGAAATAATGAACAGTTATTTTAAGACATGCTAACTATTAGCAGATCGGTCATTTAAGGTTTATTTTTTAGTATTACAACAGCACATCCTCTAACCACAGCGAAGCAGTTCAGCCTTTCCTGGTACATTCTACAAATGACAAGACAATCTCTTATGGGAAAAAATTATCTGTTGGAATTGCAAAACAACTCCTTCTCAGCTTAAATCCTGGAAAAACCCAAACGAAACCAGAAGTACAACATTTACTGTTCAACAAAGCTGAATTAAGAACTATACTGTTAATGTATTCCTTCTTAAAATATTTTAGGCTTTAAATAAGAGTTCAGAGAGAGTAAAAGGGAACATCACCAACAGAGAGACACTCTTCTGACCATAGGCTGATACGGAACTTACCACCATGCGATGGCCACACACACAAAGAAAGAAAAAAAAAGAAAAAGAAAAATGCCAGAGTGCTTATTGTAACTACTGCCATTTTTGAAGAGTCCAGAGTTTGACATGAGCTTTGCCATACCTTGACACAAATATTGGTTCATTGTTAGCTAATGCGGGGTTTTTTGGGCTTATACCAGACAAAACTTTCCTTATTCTTTGAGTAGAAATTTAATTCTTGTATAAAAACGCAGTTATTGTAATTTAAAAAAAAAAACCATTCTGTACATTAAGACAACATCTGATCATCAGAAAATAAATGCATGCATCTAACACATTATTTATTGCTGACCAAATTCACTCTTACCATTTATGTGTATGAAACTGAGCATTGTATAGAACCTTGTGCCTTTCAATGCAGCATTCCATTGCATGCAGTTCAATTAGCATCAACTGCTAAAAGTCATTCTTTGCGTGAAATCCAGGTAAACTCCTTTATATATATAAAGTAGCCTAGTGTTCTTGAACATGCAACACAATTTTTTAATTGACATAAGTATCAAACAGCTAACTAAGCTGCCAAGTCATCTTTGTACAAACAATATATAAAATGTTTTTATACATGATAGATTCACTTCAGAGGATATTAATAAAGAGTCACAGTAGGATTCAGATTAATTTCTTTTTTTAAAAAATGTCATTTTTAGGCTAGAGAAACATTCTTTTCTGAAGGTTCATGTCTGTGTAAAAGGTAGCAAAGAGAGAATCTGATAAAGGAAACAGCAAGGAAGCATCTAATATGGTCTGAACAACCACTGAGAAGGAGCAAAGTCTATGGAGACCTTTTAAGTTAGTTAATCAAAATCGAATTTGAACTACGGGCAAGAACTGCTGCATTCAGGGAACCAGAACTTAATATATGTCCTAGAAACAAACAGTAGTGCAACAAAATGAGAAAATCCTACGCCTCACAGGAGAAATAAAACGCAGAACCCTGAATCGGCCATTCTACTCCAGTGACCACGTGAGAAAGCATTTGGTGCCTAACTAGACTGAAAAAATCCAGAACCATAGTGTCTTTTACGATGAGACATAATCACGTTAACTATTTATATTAAAAAGGTATCTTATCGCCCACCACTGACGTCAGATAGGCCCCTCTAGGTAAGATGAATGCTCCTTTCACAATGGCGCACCTCTAGGTAAATAAAATTGGCCAGTGAATCAACACACCAGCTAGACAGGAAAAACCTGTCGACAAAAGAAATTGCTACATTTTTGATGAACGTCAAGATTTAGAAAAGATTTTCAAATTCACTGATTTATTTATAACAACAGGAAACCCCCCAATATTTTCTGGATTTTCCCTGTTATGTTAAAGCATGTGAATCACACACATGGTAACCCTTCCCTTTCCCCACATGCTCTTCTTTTATGTATACTCTCCAAGGTACAAGTTGAAATTAAAATCCTACTTAAAAATGCAATCCTTAACAAGCTCCAGCTTTTATTTATATGTATTTTACATATATATATATATATTTTACATATATATGTATTATACATATATACATTACAATATCTGAAAGGGGAATAGGAGTATATTTTTCAAATTTGGAACTGTATTTCATTCTGAAGAATGCACGGTTACCTTAATTTTGAGAATTAACTTAGGAAAATCCAATTTATATAAGCAGATTTAGAGTCTTTTTATGGAATTGCCTCCCCTGAAGGTTTTTTTGATGTCTGTCTCTTTTGCTAGAAGCGTTACCAATTACTGTTTTCTGAAAATATTTGACAGGGGTAATATTATCATATGCATAGAAGGTAAAAACATATTATTTTAAATGAAATGAAATTTATTTACACAAAAAGAAGAGACAGTCTAAACCCCTTCTTCAAGATGAGCACCAGGGCAGATTTTGAATGAATAAGTCCTCCATGGCTGTAGTTGCTGCTTTTCAAAATACGGGTTCCTATGAAACCAGAAATAGAAAATATAACTCTAAATACCTGTAGACTTTCCCTGTATAATACATGCCTGAGGCTAAGCTTCCAGTTTCAGATATTACTTTTTAAAAAATATTAAATCATTCCAAAGACTACCACCTCTGACACACGGACCAGAGAAAACAAACCCGTTCAATCAGCAAGAATTTATTTGAATAAGCGTAACTGATACCTCTCCCGTTTGGCTCCCCCACTACCCATATGCAAACGGTGGGGGTAAATCTCATTCAGCAGACACCCGTAAGCCTATCCACTCCACACAAAACACTCCAGCAACACGTGAGGAGAACTGGGACAGCTTACTGCCCAAAAGAAGCTTCAAGTCATGCACTGGGAGATCATAATGGTGAAAAGAATAGTGAGGAAATCCCACTTTTTCCTGTGCAGTTTATGGCATCATCACCCAAATCACTGGGGTGAGGGGTATACAAGATTTCCAAAAGTTACTGCAGTTCAGTCCCTATGACTTTTCCAGCCAGTTTCCAGTCAAATATTAATAATACCAATTAACTTTATGCTCACATCCCAACTCTTGCTTTCACAAATCCTGACTATTTTTGACATGGGTTCCTACCAAGGATGGTAATAAGCACTCTTCCCCTTTCAGAACCCCAGTTATCAAGTAAAAATACCCCACATTTTTCAGAATCTATATATTTGTATTCTAAACGAAACAAAATGACTTATTTGTATTCCTATTTGCCATATAAACCAAGGGTCACTTTGAAAGAAGAATTTATAACCCTTGCAGGCAATACCACTGGAAAATGTCATAGCATAATCATGATAGATTATTTTGTTTAAAAGATGATACTGAGAATTATTACTAGTCCAGCAGTTCTATATCCAGCAATACTTCATTTCTTTCAGTACCAATTATAACAAAAATTGAAAAAGCATGCAACATTTCTTTATTCTCTGTGTAAAGCTCATGAATCTATATTTATCAAGATTATATTTTGTATTCAGATAGCTTGAATGTTTTTATAATATTTTTGACACCATTACAATATCAATATTCCCACTAAGAAAATAAAAAATGGTAATATGCATATACCTTTGTTATATATTTTTCTAGTTAACTGCTTTTCCTTATGGAAAATCATTAATATCCATCTTAAAAATCAGTAGACAGCTTATCAATTTTCGCACTGAATTTCCTTCAATTTTAGTAATTCTCAACTAAATCTCAATTAAACCCAATTTCTTCCCGTTAATTTAATTACTTCTGATCCCTATCAATAGCCTTTGTTAATTTCAATTACTTTCAATAAATGTTCAATTAAATTTTTTACCTCTAGTTCATTTCCATATATTTGTTTCCTTTGAACTCATTTGATAGCTTTAAAACCAATGCCACAGATACAACATCTGACAGAGTTTTCACGCCTGAAACATCATATATTTAAGCTCATAGAAGAAGTAATACAAAGTATATCTATTTTGTTAGAAATTAATGAAAAAGAAGGTTTATACAAATCTGACAATTACAATTGCCTAGGGAACTGAGTTGTGAATACTGTGGTAAAATAGTGAAAACTCTTTGCTTTTCCGTGTATTTCTAGACTGGTAGCCATCAATGGTTTTTCAGAGAGGCACTGTGATGCACTGTCCTTCCCACGATATCCTGTTCCGACACAAAGTCTCCTCAAAGCCACCTCAACAGACTGTATTTAGAGATCCAAGTCTAAAGCATTTAGAGATCCTCTCCCAAGCTCAGTTCAGATCTTTATTCCCTCATTAGCTAGAACTTTACCTATGAAGCCCAGGACAGAATTAAAAACACTTAATGATGATCGTTAATTCAGTCCCCTCAAAACCAGTTTTCACAGCTAGGTGAGCGTGGTGGATGGATGCTTCCCATCCTTCCATTCTTTCTCTATACCTAACTATTGAGGCTAGAGCTTTTTAAAGATGCAGGTTGACCAATTACGGTCAACTTTCTCTTAACTCCAGGACCTGCGCACATCCTTAGTGGCTCCATCTAAGACCATCATCAGCCCACCAGACAACAGTTTGCTATTTAGGTCAGTGCCCGCTTCAAAAAGGCGAAATGTGTTCCACAGTGGAGGCTTTTCTGTCCCACTAGATCAGCCAGGTTGCAGTTCAAGTGAGAACATCAGTATTCCCCATCTCCTGGAGCTTACATTCTCCGGTTTCACCAGGCAGTGAATCTCGGTGCTGAAAGTTAGCGAATCACATGAAAACAACCCGACTGTGCCAGAAAAGATGCTGTTTCTTAGTAAATGTGCAGAAAGTCCTCCTAAAAGTGGCTCATCCCCTTGAGTCATTGAGGAAAACACATACATACTTCTCTAGAAAACAAAGTCAATATCCATAAATGTGTTTTTCTTTAAGGAAATACACTCTGAGTACCTATTTTCCTGTGTCTGTGTCAAGCCCTGCTCCCAATCTAAGTATTTCTTTTAAATGTCCGAAAAAGCCTTTCAAACTTTCTATAGAAATGTATCAAATGCTGATTAAAAGTTACACATTAAAGAGCAATGACAGAAAAATAAATACACTGGACTTCTAGAAAAAGGACTTAATTTTCAAAGAAAATGTGTATGTTTTAAGGCCATTCCTGTAATAATCCTCCTGATTTCCCCTCATTAAACAGCATTCAATCAGCCCTCTCAATGCTTACAGTTGCTGATAATTAGACCATGAGGGATTCTTTCCAGAGTGGTTTGGATCAGGACCTGTGTGCCCTAAGGCCAAACTCCACCTTCTGGAATGGAGGCAAGTGAAAAAAGCTTAGCTGGTTTTGTTGCTTTACACAGTTTTTAAGGCTCCCTTTTGCTCAACATGAAATTTGGTTTTGGTTTCTTTCAACCTCTCAGGGGTCTAATACAGAATGATAATCCAACTCAAAGCATTCTGAACCAGGGGAAGGAAAAAAAAAAGGAAAAAAGAAATGTAACCAACAGAGTACTTTACTTTCTTCACTCTACAGGTCTTCCTCAGTAAAATAAAAAGGAAAAAAAGAATCCAAACCAAGAAAACCAGACTGAAAACATTCCTCAGACTTCCAGAGTATTTTTGTATATAATTCAGCTTGTTTGTCTGATATAGATTTAAATAGAACTTTCCGCAGGCAGTTATTTGCAGTCTAGTTTATGGATCTCTTATTACCTAGCAGAAAGTTTTGTAAAAAAAAAATCAGATTTCTGAAACATAAACTAAAACTTCAACAGTTTGCCAGTAATCCCCTCTGCTGGATGATGATCTTCTGAAGTAGGCACAAGTAAGTTTTCATCTTCAGTAACCTATAGCTGATAATTTGTAATTTCACAAACATGTTTTTGTACTTTAGAGTTCCAATGCAAAAGAGAGAAGGGATGTTTAAATAAGAATTTTGAAAATCCCACATAATAATCACTAATCTGCAGAAGAAAATCCTTGAATATAGTTACAAAATAATAATTAATAAATAAATCAATAAAGTGGTAATTGGTTAAACCCACTAGAATGTAAGATCTAAAATTCCCTTGAAAGCCCACCTGTAGATGTCAACATATGCCACATAATACAGAAGTACATACATACGTGATTTCCCACCTTCACTACCAGATACAGGCTTGAAATAGAGTTCAAGTTTAAATGAGGGACAAATTCAAAGTGGAACATTTTGGATAAAATTAGCATATCTCACAAGCTACTTGGAATGGAAATCACATACGTCGAGGATATAAAAAAAAAGTACAAAGAAACCATCCCCTATGTATTGACATATGAAACAGCCATTTTGGTTGATCCGTACAGAGAGGCAAGCGTTATTCTTTTGGGGCCAATGTTTTTCAACAGCTGATTATGGAAAGTTTTTTTTTAAAAAAACCCCATCTATTGCTTTACAAGGAACTTTATTAGAAATTGCTGGTGTTAAAAGTTGGAATGCAACTTTAGTCTTACACTCTCTGTAACAGCTATACAGTGTTTTCTTCATCTACAAGGCACTGAGCTTAATAGAGGATTTCAAATTCTAGTCTCTATTCTTCGTCTCCCTTTTCTTCATTGTCCAAACCTCAGAACGATAACAGCAATTACTTGTTCTATCCCCACTGCAATGTACTTCAGATTTTGTCAGCATTTCCATTTAAATGTTGTATTATGCTTTCATGCCCTACTTTGAGGTTTCTAAGTAGTTTGAAAGTGTCTTCCCAATAGAAATACCTTTGCGTAAATATGTCTATTTCTGAATGTTTATGATTAACAAGATAATATTGTAGGCAACTAGCAGAGACCATATCTTGTAATTAAAAATAATTATTTTAGGGCTCACGCATGTTACTTCTAAAGTGAATGTATCAGCACCTCTGTATCCTCTTCATTTATTAAAATATAATTTTATTCTGTGACCATCGTAGTATTTATCTGTTTTACAGGATGTCTGTGAAAGTATTTTGAACTTCATATATGGGTTTTTAAATGGCTTTCTTTTTTCCAAATATTGTTAGCTCCAAAATAGATACTAAACACATCAGAGCCGAATTTTAGCAGACATGTTGCGGATAGGGTCTATTTAAGGAAAATTGGTTTTCTGCTAATCATGTATCATTCTACCTTCTCAACAGTGTAAGCAACTCTGGTCTCTTCAGAATACTTGTCAAGGCATACAAAAAGCTGTGGGTTTACACATTCCCGGAATTGTCAGGGCACTGGGTAGAAACACAAGCATGATGCCCCCAGAAGTCATCTTTGCGCCCGATAACTGAACAGTTCAAATATTTTCCATTACTAGAAAAAATGAATTCGTATTGATCTTCATCCTCTCTAGAGCATCCTTTGGAAAAATGATATATATGTATAGATGAGGCACTGTTCACTTCAGTACCATAACGATTGGTTTCAAGTGAAAAATGAGGACAGCAACTCATTATACAGTACACATGGGGCAATGTCTCTGTTTCCTTTTCATTCCTTTTTTTTTGCCAGAGTAAATGCTCTTATTTAAAACTTCATCAACAAAAAATGCCTCTATCTAAATTACAGCGTAAGGAGGCTTCACTCAGTTCAGACACACATTCCTTAAAAGCAAAAAACCAGCCCAAAAAAGCAGCAAGAGAAAGGGAGGACAGAGAAACAGTGCACGTTCAATACCACTGCTATTGTACATGCCATAAATCACTGGCCATGTTTATGGAACAAAATCTATTATGATTTCTTATTTCTCTATAATCATTGTGTCGTGTGCTCCATAAACACTGATGAAAGAAGCTAAGCTATATCAATAAGTTAATCAGATAGGGTTTTGCAGTTCAAAAACCAAACAACAACAAAACCAACCCAACCACCAAAAAACCACAGACAACCACAAAAAAAAATTCAGAGAAAAAAAGGCAGTATTTTCTGCCAAGCTCTTCCTTACCGGTACTCTAAATTAAGCACAAAAAAATATGAAATGTCCACAAAAAGTGCCAGAGCAGCTTGCGGTTGAGCCGTAACCCAACCGAGGGAAGAGAGCTAGAAGCGCCAGGGTTTCTCCTGGACTGTTTTGGGCTGTGTCTGCATGAAGCCACAGCAGATGCAGAAGTACTTGAAAGAGATCCAGCAGCTACCTCAGGTCCTGGCAGTCCAGACAGGTGCCTAAGTTTATGGACCTACTAATTTAACTTGCTTTAGAGCTTTGTGTTACCATCCCTAAACTAGTAGTATGCTTACACAAAACTGAAACTAGTGTATCTGTCCCACGTGCTCTTTTGCAGATTAGAAATATCCATTATTGCCTTGAAAGTAGCTTTACTATTGATGGAAATAATCTTTATATTATATTGCCTGTTAATTTCTACATCAAAATATCATTAGGTTCTCAAATATTCCCATTCAGCTCCAAAAATACTGAAATAACGGGGAGAAGCCTTAAAAAACCAAACAAAATGAAACAAAACCACTTGCCAGCTGCTCTTCTAGGTATGAAAAAAGAATACACAAAACAGTTGTGAAAACAGTTTTCAGCTACTGAAAAGTTTGTGCGCAGAAAGCAATTACAGATGTTCATTTGTGTATAAAAGCCATGTCAGACTCTGCACGTATGTCATTTGAGGGTCAATACTGAAATGTGGGATATTCTCCCCATGGCAGAAAATTCAGAGACTGAGCACAGTTTCCTCATCTCAAAGAATTGTGGAAGGTCTTAGCACTCAAAAGTTTAAACATCAGAAATTAATTATATTTATGAGAAAGAAGAAAACTTGTGGAGAAATTCAAGAGAGAGAAAAGAGTAGGAAAATCAATGCCAAAAATAATTTTTTCATGAGCCTCAAAACCCCTTTTTCTTTCTACAAATTCTCTGCTTCCAAATGGAGGCAGCATCACAATCCATCTCTTAAGGAAAGGAGTTTATATTTTTGCATTCTAGCCCTAAAAATTACAACAAAGCAACACCAGGTGTTAATTTTGCCTCGTCTCTAAAGAATCTCCATCAAACAGATTCACTGAAAGAATATGGAGCAGTAAAAAATGAAAACACTTTAAGCAACGAACCCTACACCAAGATCTCCCTTGAAGCTTTCTGTGCTTCCCTCTCTTCCGTATCTATGGACAGGAGTTTTGATGGGTCTGAAAAAAAAAGGAGGAAATAAAAGGTATCCCATCAATATTTGCCCTTCTGTCTTCTAGGGAAAAAACCCAAACTAAAGACATATTATTCTACAGCTGAAACCCTTGAAGGGCTGTTCTCTGTTGTGTACACACTAACATTTTCTTTAATCTAGATCTGCAAAGGAAGCTGCGTCAAATAAAAGATTTTCTGTTTACTTTGTATAGGAAGATATTTCTGAGGCTTCTAGATAACCAGAAAATTTCTCAAAGGTCCAGTCCTACAGTCACTGCATTACTAATTTCAGAAGCAGCTAAGCAGTAAAAGACATCCCTGTGAGTTGCAGTATCGTTAGATATTTGGTACGTTCATTTTTTGGGGAACCTGATAAACCCATTTTTATTTAGGCCAACCAGTGAGAGAGACCCACTAATAATGGCAAGCTAGAGTCACATCCAAACAGGCAGCACCGTACTTTAAATATGCAGAAAGTACAGCAGACTCGTAAAACAAAGTAGAATAATTTATGAGGAGCATATGAGGGGTTAAGAAGGTGAAAAACTCTGTGCAGAGAGGTCCTGGAATAAAAGCTACAAAATGTAGCTGTGTAATCAGCAAAACGTTTTATTTGCATCGCGGTGTTTGGGTTTCTTTTCAATCATAAGCACCAAAGTCAAAGTGGGACTCTGATCATCTCGCTGCAGTTTACCAATCAGGATTATATGCCAACGTGTAATGAAGTGGAACTACATGATGTGACAAAATATGATGTGACAAGTAAATTTTAAAGGAGAACCCGCTAATTTGGAACCAGTAATTGCTACAATTCAAACAGCCCCGTTACTTATATGCTGAATTTTCAAAGCTGAATTTGTGGCATATTTTTAACTGGATTAAGTGTCAACTTCAACGGAGCAATTAGCATTTTTAAAAAATATTTCTCATCAACAGAGTACTATTTATCACCTGGCAGGTAATAATTTCTTATTCCTACCTTTAGTACTGCTGAATATTTTCTCTCAAATAATATATTCAATCAAAAGAACACAACATTTTATGCTAATGTAATCTTTGTACAGCTTTAGCTAAAATCTCAAGTGCTGATAATTACAAAAAAAGTCTGTGAAGGGATTCCAGAAAACTGGCATTTTATTTATTTATTTTTATGGGGACAAATATTCAGTAAATTCTTGAACAATGTTCAGTAGCACAAACTGCAAGTATTATTATTCCATATGTTGTATTACTTGCTTAGGTATTGAAAATAGTTCTGGAAAAGAAGAGGTGACCTACTGCAAAGCTTCTGGAGAACTACATCTACAAACAACACACACCGTTTTGGAAAGGTGACATTTCAATCTGTCAGTTTCTTAAGAAAAAAAAAGTCCAGGTTGTGTATAGAGTAGCCCTCTGGTACAGAGTAACAGTATTTTAGGATCACAAAAATTACTCTGTAAAAGTCAATATAAAGTATTAAATAGTCCTCTGGGCACCACCACAATGCTTCCATAGATGGAGATTTTGAATGATGTGGAAGCGTTTATAAAAAAGTAACAGGTAGCATATACTGCGAGAGTGATTTTAAATATAAGATCATAAAACAAGGACACAGACCTTTACCAAAAAGCTGCAAGTGGCTCATCTTGGGTACTTCTCACCAGGTCTACCAAACATGATGGTACGCACAACTGCCAATTCTAAAAGCTATTAAAAAAAAAAACACCAAAAAAACCACAGAAATCTTTCTCTGCTATATATTACAGATATTGATAATTATCAGGCACATGTTTTATACCTCTTTGTCAAGTTGTTAGAGCAGTGTAAATTGGAAAGAAGGTAGCTGCAAGCCAGTTGAAAGCAGCTGGCATTTAGTCTTCTCCCTCCCAGTTAAAATTGTAAATGGCACCTACTTCACTGGCAAGTGTGTTATATACAATCTGATAAAACAGGTATTTTTGTTTCTCTTTTACACCTACACACTGGTAATATACTATCCTGACCAGCTCCCTTCCCAAATTTTAACAAATGTGGACTTCAGTAAACACATTTTTAATTTTTTTAACCAATACTATGGAAGACTCATCAGATATGGGCAGCTTGGCCCTGGGTGTCAAAAAAGCCATTTTAAGAATAATATCCAAGATAAAGCGTCAAAAGCAAGTGCAAATTATTTTACACTTTGACTGCCACTGAGTTATTGAGCTGTTTCAAGACACACGTAACAGCACTGAGGTGGAACCTCCTCTTCTCAGCTCTCTGAAGTTCTGTTTATTACCACTTAAATTTCTGCTTTTACTAAACTTGTGTTACTAACCAAAAACAGGTGGTGGAGGGAAAGTGACAGTCAACCTCATTTCAACTCCAAACACAGGTTTACTGACCAAAACCATCCACTAACAGAAGATGTTTCTGGAAAGACAGCCCTACCAAAAGAACTGATGTGCACGATTTCATCCTACCTAAAGCTCCGTTGTGTAGGCGCACATATAACTGATGTTAGTAAACATTCACACACGTATGTTTTGGGGTCACTAATATGTAATTGTGATTGTGCATGTGTGCGCGGAAGAGCGCAGTCACGTTTCAATACATGGGACTTAAGCACAAGGTCTTGCTAAAGGTTTCCAGGTATCAGCCAAGCTGCACAGCAAACTGCCCGTTTCTGGTTGGTTATTTACTCCTTCGCATGGTTTTCTCACCCCTAACTGGTTTTCTCCCTCGGGATTTCATAAAGGATTCAGCCACAATTCAAGCTTCTGCACAACTTTAGTACCTTCAAAGCCAATACCAACTGCCTCTCAAGAGTAAACAGAGTGAAAGGGGTTGGGATTTTTTTTGCTTGTGTAACTGTCTTGGAACATTTTTAAAGCTAACAAAATCCTAGAAACCCTCAACACTACTGCACATTATCAGCTCTATTTTGCAGAAAACTATACCATATCTTTCACTTCTTTGGGTGATGTACTAATATTATCATGTTTTAAATGGTTCCGTGAAGTACCTCATCATTTCTAATCTCACACATCTTTAGATTTCTCATAGTCAATACCCAGAATATTTGTTTCAATATTAATTGCACAAATTTCAGGCAGGATTTAGCAGCCCATTAAAAACAAATAAATAAATAAAATCAGAGAAACCAGAAGGAAGAGGTTCCTTAAGCTCTTTCGGCAGCTTAGAAGTAAATCATAAAATGTCAAGCTACAAAAATTGGCTCAGATAAATATGATTTTTCCTGTGTTAGTTCACTAAGCTTTTATCCTTTCTGAACACTTTCAAGTCAATCCTAAATGCTGTGCTTACCTTAATATTGAACAGTTATGCTACAACACATACAAAAGATTGGATATATGAGTTACTCTCAAAGTGAAAGAGTTTGTCATCTTCATTTAAATAAGGAAAATAAGGAATTTATTTAGCACCGGAAGGAAAAGCAAGGTTATTAAGATAAGTTTTAGATATTTTCTTCCATTTAGTTAAGGGCTTCCACTGGATGCTATTTTCTGTTATAACCATTATAAACTTCAAAACTTCACATCTTGAGTCTTGCAGCTATTTAGTTTCATATATTCACATTTTAACAATAGTATAGTTAAGTCTATAAGTAATTACACTGTCACAATTATACCATCACATTTTCGAGTGTTTAATGCTTTAAAAACTTCAAACAAGCTGTCATTTTATATTCCACAAGGCTTTTATCCTTTTTCCGTGACCTATGATAAGTTCTGTGAATACTAAGTCAAACCCTCTGTGTGGATATATAGGGACATACATAGAGAATACAATTTAGAGAGCATGCCCTCAGTTTTGGATGTAATGCCCAAAGTGAATGAGGGGAAGTGTTATAAAGGGAATATTTAAAAACTACTATTATGCAAAATTGAAATTCTAAACCTGAAAATAAAACCTTCTAATTTTTTAACACATGAATTAAAAAAAAAAANAAGAAATAAAAAAAAAAAAAAAAAGAAATGGCTATAGTATTCATCAAATAATAATTAAGACACAAATTCCAATGGGCTTTTGTATTCAACTAGAGTTTTGGTCACACACCTCAAGTTTAAAGTTTCCATTTATTTCCCCCCTCAGACAAACGCTAACATCCTAGAAACCTCTCCAATAACTGACATTAACTTTGCTCTTGTTCCTAAACCTGCAAGATTTTCCAGAGTGGTAGATTACTCAGGCCATGAAGAATGTTGTCAGAGAGCCCTTGATTGTGGCCTCAGTTCCCCTGACATGATTCTATCAGCACTGACAGATGGTCTGTCCTCTCAGGAAATGGCCACCAAGGATAAAAGTTGCTACCCGCTTAAAAAGAAGATTACTTTGCATTTGAAGCCCCAGATCCGTTCCCCAGGACCTCCATCACCGAGAAGAGTCAGGCCTGCACGCCCTTTACCAAGTAAAAGCAGCCCACCATGGACACACAGTCCTGCAGTTATGTTGACCTGCAGTAAATGCTGACTAATTTTTTTTACCATGAAATGACCATCTTTAAATTTTCAATATGATTGGTAGGAGAGGACTAATTATGAATACAAAATAACGTTATACTAAAATTGTTCTATATTGTTGATCTTGAAGATAAAGAATAGAATAAGATCATAATTCTCTATGTGACTTTGAACTGTGAATAAAATGATGCATCTCCTTCATATATAAGGAAATACAAACAATATAATTTGAAATTATGAGATTAATAATGAAAATTGCACCAAAAATATATACAAATATGTATCATTAAATAAGCCTTCCGATATTTCTGTGACTTCAGAAAACTGTATTTTTGCCGTTTTTAACCAGAAAATAATTGACATACCTGTATATTTAATCCACATTTAAACTAAATCTGTGGCAGAGTAGGGAATGTAAAGAGCAATACTAACTCTTGTTTGCTTTTTCTAATTACTGAAACCACCCACCACATTGCAGGCACAGGAGTGCTATAAACAGCCGTTGTGGTCTGGTCCATTTCCTGTTCAAGTCAATGGAAATGGTTTATAGGCATAAGGCTATATCCCTGTAGGAATCAAAACACCCTCTACATCTATTCCTATTCGTCTTCTGCTTTTCACCTACTCATTTCCTTCTCTGTCCCCAAAAATGCAAGGAATCTATTTAAATTCTTTTTTTTCCCTTCAGAAAGCGACTTCCTCAGGACATTACATTTTGGTATTCCTGAATTCTCAGTGTCTAATGGAAAGAATCTGAAATTAACACTAAAAATAGTCCAAGAATGTATCTGTATGTATTTTCATTTTGCATGTCAATCCATAAAGTCTTCTAAACATTATCTGAATCTTTTTTTTTTCCCCTGCTTTTTTTCCAGATTATATAGTAGAAATAAAATACAGGCTTTACTTTTCAAGCACAACCAAGCCAATTAAGGGATCCAAATTACTGGATAATTGATCGCATTTTGACCTTTGAGAACTAATCTAGGGAATAAAATGGCAGATCATTAACAGCTCAAGAAAAACAATTCCTGTCTACAAGTTATATTAATCCTTCATACAAAATAAGTATAAAAATGTCTGTGTCATTTACTATGGGCATTTTTGTGCGCTTTTTGTCTCTTTTACATGAAAAAAGCTAAAATCTAATATTTTATTTTTAATTTAAGTATTTTTTAATCTCAGGTTTGTTTTCTATGGTGTTCAGAAACTCCTCATAACAAAGAAAATTTAGTAATATAAATTAAAGGTGGAAGACATCTATTTGTTAATCATTACAGATGAGGACTGGGACCAAAACACACAACTGCCCTACAGTTAATATTAGATTTCGCAGAGAGCCTTTGGGTATGTTAATGTCCAAATCCAGGGCTGAAGTTTGGAGCACTCTGTGTTTCCACAGAGACATTCAGCATGGTCTGCGGAGAGCTACCGGGAAGATTCCTGCCATCAGAGTAAACGCCCGGGGCTTGGTTCCGAGTTCGGTGGGAGTCTCTGGGTAAGGCTGGGGCTAGTAACAGATTGCAAGTTGGCGTTCAATACTTAAAAGAGTACAAACATTTTGTTGTATTACTGCGTCTTAGATGACCAGAGCCTGAAAAAAACCACATTTCTACAAGATAAAACAGCTTTACTTTTTTGTCTTGTAGAACACTGAAACTACGTATAGTCCTAGCCTTGCCCACAAGCAGTAAGGGAAGTAAATTAGAATCCGTTTCTATGCTCATGGGTTGTGTCTGGCAAATGGTCACCATGGCAAACCCCTCCAGTGCACGGGTCTAGAAGATGCTGACCAATGCATAATAATGACTTTTGACATCTGCATTGGCAGACTGAACTAGCAAACAACTTAAGACAAAGGCAAATGATACAGAATGAATGCAGTCTGTGAATGCAGTCTATGAACCTAAGTATTGTAACTAAGGCACTGAAAATTTTTACAAGACTGAGACATTTCAGAGTTGCTGCAGTGTTTTCTCTCACACAGACCCAAGCTGTAAATTGTTCAGGGAGTTTTAAAGGATTCACGTCCCAGATGCAGAAAGAAATAAAACTAGTAAATTCCAAAAATCTTAACGGCTGTCTAGGTGGAAGGGCAGGAGATGGAAGTGGTATTTTTTTAATATATATTTTAAACATTTAGATATTTATTCCATGATAGAGAAAACATCCAGTTTATGACCAAATACAGAGATATCCAGGAAACTCAGTTGTACAAAAAAAAAAAAAA
>VXBO01006278.1:509327-552577 GCA_013400135.1 Rhinoptilus africanus
AAAAAAAAAAAGAAAAGCAAGCGAAATAACAAAAGAAGACTACAATAAATTAACCATGCTTGATTTTAAGCAGGTTGAGCTACTTATGCACACAATGAGAAAGGCGATTGCTCACGAGCTCTCCTGTGACCTTGGGGAGGCTGCCAGATGTACAAAGGCACCGATTAATGCCTTCCCAACCGCAGATGGACACAACCTTTGAAGAAAGAAAATTTAAATTCTACAGATTTCTAGTGAGAGTGCCTGCGGTGACAGTTTGTTCAGCTCAAAGAAAGAAATCTACTATTTACACTCCCAGCATCACCAAGTAGGTAACCAGCTAGAATTTTCTAACCGCCTGTGCCTCAAAGGGAGACTCACAGGTGCAGCCGCTTCTTTAAGCTCCTTCTTGATTGCAGTAGAAGAACAAGAGAAATATTGTAAAGTTCACATGACAAACACAGCCAGTCAAACAGCTTACATTTTCTAAGAAATAAATAAATAAGTAACGCTTGAAGTAAATGCCGTATGGGTATTTCAGAGATCAGTTGCAAAAAGGAAAATAAAAAATACATTAGAGAAAACTTGAGTCAGAAGATTGCTTTGTTAAGCAGATGCGCAACCACTCACCCAACTTTTACAAGCGTGTGTCAGAGTGAGTGAAGATCTGAAGAGACGTACCATGCACAATGAAAGATAGTTAACCTACAGTATCTGATGAGAACAGACGACTTTTAAATCGAGTTGGAAGGCTTCCAAATGGCTATTAATGCAGGCTCAATTCAAATGCCTATATTACCCTCCTTCAAGATCATCTCTATCGCAAGCTAAAGTAGGTAGGCAAGTGATTAAGCTGAAACTTCGTGGTTGCTGAATGCTGACTATCTGCTTTTCTACCATCAAACTGCACATTCCTCCGGACTGCCACAACTTCAGCCTTGAGCCACCTCTTAGTGCGAAGAAATCATTAACTAAATGCTAGCAAAGCTGAAACCCAGCATGTTCCTAAAATAGAATAAAATGCTTTGGAAACATTATCTTCAACTGTACAGTAGTGTCTAAAATACAGAGTTAATAAAATGAAAATCACTTCTACTGCCTAAGAAAACGGTAATCACGTAACTCGGATTTGTCCACTGTAGTACTGTGCAATCCGAAGGCTAGCTGAACTGAGAGAGAACAGCTATCCAGCTGGTCCCACAGGGGATTGTCATCATATGTGACTGGAATCAGAGGCCATGTCAACACTCATGGGGAAAAAGCAACAAACATAATCACCTTCAAAGGCCTAACCAAATCATTATTACTGCAACAGACCACCCCTCCTTTGGAAGAGTCTCCCGCAGGAATTCCTCAGCATCCCAAAGGCACTGCAGGAGAACAGTTTGGCTAATTCTTGTAAGAGTGTTGGTTGGTTGTTTTCAAAGGAAGGACTCAAATAAATGTAAACGAGCGCAACACAAACAAATCCTCCCTAAAACCCCTGCTTCTGAAAATTTGCAATCTATAAGCTGAAAAGTTTGCCTTAATAGCAAACTAAGAACTGCCACAGTTCAGTAAAAGCGCAGACCTTCAACTCCTGTCACTGTAACATCTAGAACACAGTATTAACATTCTCTTATGCACACCTTTATATCACCTGACAAAAATGCCAACAGGAATTAAGTCCTTTTTAACTTGATGTCCAGATGCAGGTCTCAGTTGATGTTAACAGACTAACATCAGCATGAAATTTTCAAATGAACAAAGAAATATTTTCACCGGACATCTACAATTCGTGGAACCAACTTTTTCCAGGACAATGTCTGTTTTAACAAGTCTCCTAAATTAAACAATTATGAAAGGAAAAAGTTGAAGTTATTTAAAAAACCCATTCTGACCCTGTTCAAATTAAGTTTTTTAAGTTGAATAGTAATTACTGTTGAATAATAAGTTGAATAATAATTTTAAGTTGAATAATAATTACTGATCAAAATGGGAATAAATGTGTACTTAAAACTTCAGCGGAAGGAAGAAAGTCAAATTCCAGAACAGGCACTTGAAAAACAGCTAACTGAAGTACTTCAGGTAACCCACAAGGCCTGTTTCAATAGTTTTACTTATTTCATTTAGGATTTTGATTTTTTTTTTTTATACCAACTGAGAAAGGTATTCAGCTTCCAACTGAAAACTGGTTTTTTCAGCCCCACAAAATTTTCTTAGAGCACAGGAAGGTAGGTTAATATCAGTTCCTGTTAGTAGCTGCTATCGACACATTATTACATATTAGTGCTGGACCTACCAAAATTTTAGAGAAAATGATTCTTTCCTTGCTTGCAACTCTCCAGTTGCATGTTAATAAATCACCCAACAATAAATTAGGCTATCATAAGTGGGCGCACAAAGAAGAAAAACATCGTGTCACCTACTCAAATGTAAGCCTGGTGGTTGAGCAGAGTGAAGATGTACAGTAGCTGCTGGTAAACCTGTAATGTTGGGGTATTATTAAGAATTATAACCGTTTCCACTAACTCAGTTGTATAATAGAGCAATACCCTGTTAACAGCAATTCCCTCTCAGTGTGTTTGTTAAATACAGCAATTCACACAATAAGGTTCAATGCAATAACTAGCTCTATCAGTTAAAACAAGGCCCTAAGTTGAAAGCTGCAATAATTAACACACCCACACACTCACTCACCTTATCCCATGAGTAAAAGTCAGCTTAACTCTCTTTTAGAAGTTGGTGGGGTTTTCCTTATAATTCTAAAATCACAAAATCTCTTTTGCTTACGTTTTGAGAATACGACCAAATTTTCTGTAGTCTCACCTCTGGGTCAGAGACTCCCAACAACTGACAACACGATGCCTAACTGTAGTACAGAGAACTGGAAAAGTACTCCAGCCAGTCATTAACAAAGGTGCCCTGTAATGAGTATGAGGATTTTTTTTTTTCCTAGAAAAATTAAAGAGGAAAAAAATTCCAGCTGTGCCTATACTTGCTGGGAGTATCTTTGTTTTCAGATCTTGAATGCTGTCTTTAAAGCCCAGTGCAAGGTGGCAGTAAACCAAAAGGGAGGAATCAGAGCAACTGTATAGGTAACTGGCCATCCAGCATAAACAACGAATTGTGAATTTTAGCTCCCTCAAGCCAAAAGCAAGCATTACAAGCTCCAGACAAGAAGGTATTTCCAGTGCACATTAACAAGAAGTTTATTGATCTTGCAAAACTCACAAAAAGGTCAGCACGTTTCTTGGCATCTGCTGCTGGCACTTTATCTATTAACTATTTGCATATAAACATATGTAAAGACCTTTCTCGTTCATGTCGTGAAGCATTGCTGAAAATCTACAGCTATTATATCAGTGGGAAAATGACAAACGGATACTTATTCAAAAAGTAACAGATTTTAAACCAGTAAGAGTTAATTATCAGCCAGTCTGACTTCCAGCAGACCAAAGGTAAAATAATCTCAGCATTTTTGCATCACGTCAATACATTCTTAGCTAATTTCATGCAGTAAAGATACAAAATTAAGAAGCTGTAACTTCTTTCAATAAGTAAATACTAAAAATACACATATACTTCAAGTATCCATTGGACCTTATATGACTTTCTGGTAGATTATTCTACTATCAGCAATTTCTTCCCCCCTCTCAATCGTAAAAATGAATATTCAAAATTGATCAAAGACAATAATTTTAACAATCATTTTGTGGCTGTTAGCTGAACACAAAACAGCAATCCATGCAGTAATAAATAGTGTTCTTTACACTTCATCCACTTCTAGTTGAACATTTTGTTTTTCTGGATGAGATCTTGAGACAGGTTTCCTCCTGCTTTACTGTGACAGACAGGTAAATGTCTCACATCGTCTACTAAAGCGGAGGTTGTCATTTGATATGGGTTTTGAAGTTTGTTGTCTGAGGAAGACAACAAACTACATAATCATAAAATACACCACAGTCAGCAGAAATGATGAGCTGATCGTGAAGCCAACATCTCCTCTATCACACTTGCTCTGGAGGATTCTTCCCCAGAAGGACCCCTCAATTACAAAAATCTGGTACCACTATATAGTTTTAAAACAGTCTTTATTTTCTCCTCTGTCACAAACTATTCCTCCCAAAACACAATGTACTAGTCTTTACTGAAAAACAGATTTATGTCAGACTCGCTTCTCTGAAGTTCTCAGGGTTGTAACCAATCCATTCATTTGCTTTCCTAGCAATAAAGGTTGGAGTTTTATCTTCTTGTGCTTTTCCTTCACCATTTTAAAGATCCAGAGATAACGGGTAGCACAGATCCGAACAGTGCTGTAATCTCCTGTGGTACATCCCATATTCCTAATGGCAGATACCTGATAACAAGATTTGAGAGCGCTGAAGTCATTAAGCAAGTTAGATGTGCCTCTTTTCCTACGGCAAGCAGCAGTCCCGATCCCGCTATTTTCAGCTTGCTGTAGGAATAATCCAACATTAGTGCACACACTCTGAATTACCGTGGTCACTTTGCAACACGGATTTTATTCAGCTCAGTTCTCTGAAACCTTGGGCTAATTCCCACAGCACCTAGTGCCACGGCAATGCAACTACAGCCAACCAAATCATCGGCTTCTCCTACGGATTTTACTATTTTGTTTGAGGGGAGCTTCATGGCAGGAAGATGACAGAATATCTTTTCAGCTCTGAGGAAAACAATGTTTTCTCTTTCATATACACTGAGCTCAGAAGGGTACAAGAGCAGCAGAAACTAATCGCTGTGGTTGTACATGCAGAAGACAGCGAGTCCTTTTTTTTTTTATCTTCAAGGTAGCTTAATAGTTTGAGAACAGAGTCTTATTAATGTAAATGAAGCTTTAATAGCATATTGCATGAAATTCTTTTTATTAAGCATTTCTTTGGAAAACAGCCTACAAACTGGATTAATCCACTGCACTGTATTTTCTGTAAGCACCTAACCAAAGTGACTTTTAAGACAGATTGCTGAGTAAACTTTAAAGTAGCCAATAAAGATACTCCTGCTGTAAAAAAAGTGTTTCATATGTAGTTAATTTCACACTTATTTGCACTGGAAAATTAAATTTTTACTTATCAACATACCACAGAAATACTGGGGAAAACTCTGCTCTGATGTTCTACACAGTATTTTTTGCTGTAGGCAAACTATAATAAAATTAATTGATAATTAGGAAACTGACATTATAATCCCGGTAATATTGTTTAATTTTCCAATTGCACTGTCCACACTCCCAGTCCATTTCATCCAAAAGAACAAAAACATTTTTTGTAACGCCTGAGAATGCACCTAAATTCCTGAATTCTTTTTAAAAATAGAGTCAAGGAATATTTATCATTTATGTGCTTTTGAAAATAATACCTTAGGCCTGCCATTCCTGAGCACTCAAGATTCTCTTTAACTATAATGAAAAAGAAAGTAGGATCAAGTCTCTGTGACTAACAGTAAAATCTTACATTGATTCATTATCCACTTAAAATTAGAAGAAAAAGTGCAAATATTTTGTGGATAAAAACAAAAATGAATTATCTGTCATTTAAAATAAAATGCTCTGGGCTATTTCTAGACAGAGTCTAAGTGACTACCCTCAACAAAAGGAAAATCTGCTATATTTTCAGATAGGTTTCAAATCAAGAGGCATTCTTAATTTGTTTTTAAATTTCATATGTGTTTTGAGTTGTAAATATTACTGACAGAGATGTTTTTCTCCTTCTTGTTCTCAGGCCCTTCTCATAAAACAAGCGTAATACCTAGTACAGCATAAATGAACTCTCCCTGACAGAATTTAAGGTTTATCCTGATGATCAATTAAGACATAAGCATAGCAGACAATGATGCAAATTTTATTACTTTTTAACAGCCCATCAATAATTTCTTATGCATTTTCTTCTTAAATACTGAATCAAACATCAACACCAAATCCTCTGCCTCAGCAGCTTAAAGTTTGCATCCATCTAAGTATAAATAGTATAGTTACTTTGAATCCCTGGGAAATTGCATACCAGTAACTACAGAAAAACTCTGTCCTAGAAAGCTGTATACAGCTACTGGTTGAATTCATTTAAACTCACAAGGTCAGGAATGCAGAGTGAATTTGCCACACAGCAGAGAAAATCTCCGATTTCCAGCAATGGCTTCTTATCCTAAGACTCTTGTACCTCTGCAAGCACCTTTAAATTCTATTATTAATCGTCCTGCTCCATAGTGTAAGAAAACAATAATCACCTGCTTTTTTTTTTTTTTCCTTTGTCTTTTTTCCACTTGGTATTTTGTGACTGTAACAAGAACGTGGAAAAAAGCTACCTTTATCTAGGGAGGTAGCTAAGGGTAGGTTCTTTATTGCAAAGGTGAAAGTAACACCAATTAAATAAATCATTTAGTGATCTACTACTGACACTTACATTACATCCCTATCACAACGGTTAAAGTTTCAGGCCCATTTAAACCAGCATAAGCCAATCTCACTGGTAAGGATGTTCATTGTCCTCCCCGCTCTCCTGGATCCCTTCACCCCAGCTATTTGTTAAGAGAATTTCTCCTGTTACAGGATGAGCACTCCTGAAAAAGGGCTTGTGGCTTCAGGTTCCAGGATGACATGGTCAGATTTCCTCTTCTCTGCAACGTTCCATTTTTTACGGCATTTGCACCAGGCCTTCCCTGAATACCCTTGGGTGTAGGATACAGTGGCTGTCGTCTTGGAAAAGATCCATGCATTCATTTAATCCCAAAATGCTTACGAGGATGTATTCCCCTGTTTCTGACAATTTATTGGACTAAGTCCACTGGTCCTTAAAGTTTCAGGAAAACAAGTTACAGACAGACATTTTCCCTACATTATCTACTTTTGATAAGTATGTATTAAAGAGTAAAAACCAAAAGATTTATCGAAAGGTCCACGGTATCTTATAAACAGAGTGCAGTACTCCACAGAAACAGGGAGTACAAATACTGTGAGTCACCGGCTGAGTCATTCTCCCTAGTGCTTGTCTTGAAGGTAAAAGCCTATTCCGTATATAAGTAAACCTTATTGGCTTTCATTGATGCCAAGTAACAAAACAGAAATCCAGCCTGGAGGATCCCTCACAATTTTAAAAGGTTTAGAAGATCTGAACAATTCAGATGCAAGATGCTAAAGGCACATGGTTGTAGCAAACCAATTTGTTTCCTCATCGAATAACACTTGGAAGTGTATCCAATGGATCGCTTGAGGGACATAATTCTGTATATTACTAATGGCCTTATTACTCACAAGCAGAAACTATGGAAGAGTTATAAAAGGTCATCAATCACAAGTAACTAACACGTACAATGTCACCACTCAGTTGCTCATCCTGCAATGATAACTATATTATTTAAATAATTGCATCGGGGTTGATGTTTTCCACCGAGGTGCTAGTTAGATTAGATCTGTTTACTTTGCTGTTTGCTTAATTTTTAGTGTATTACATCAAAGATTTATATTGAAACAAGTCAGGGAATTTTCTTAAAAGAAAGAAGAATAATCAATGTTGGAATTCAAGTATAAGAAAATCAGGAATGGCTGGAGATTTCAGGTTTAAGCAATTGTGCTGCAAGTGAGGCCTAATTTATGACTGCAAATAGTGACAGATCTGTAGGTGGAAGACTATTTAAATAAAAATAATTACTAATATTAACCATGCAAATCAACAGTGTCATGATTGTCATATTTACAGTCATGCTTACAGATTTGGCTGTTGTGAATATAAACACTCATGTCTTACAAGACTTAATTTCTCTTCTCTGTGTTAGATGCTACTTTTCTTTTGCTATTTTTCTTTCCCTTTAAAAGAGAGCTGCTTCTTTAATTCTTTCCTGGAGAAGATTATTCTGATGTGTAATTCCACTAAAATTCCAGTGGAGCCAGAGATTAATTTATCTGTGTCTATCGATCTAACAGTTTTTATGCTCAGTTCACCATTAATATCCTTTGTTTAATTTGTATAAACTTAATTTTGTATTTCCGCTGATCTTACTTGTTTTTCCTCTTTCCCTCTTTCTCTCTCCTGGTAGGGATAAATCATCAACAGTACATAAATAAAACCAGCTTTGTGAACACTGAATATATCCCCTCATACTCTTCAAGCACAAGGACTCTGACGTTGCTTCTCTGTTGGAAGGTGTATTTACCGACCCGGTTCTAAAAGCAAAGTCTCTGCTGACACTGCCACAACGGTCTACCCACATTACAGCTCCCCCCCCAGCTGCCATTCCCACATCTATCAAGAAATTCTTTGACTCCAAATGCTCCCTAGGAAAACTCTGCTTGGAGTCTAGTTTTCCAAGATTTTATTATCACCCATTGTTCAAGATTCTCTTGCAATCAATTAAGTTGGAAATTTATCTGTGTCTCATAAGAGAATGGCATACACTATGTTCAGACAGAACTTCAGCATGCAATTTAAGAAAAACTTCTATTCCCTTTCTCTTCTTCCCCTCTTCTGTCTCCCCTCAGTAGACAAGGGCAATGAAGATAAGTGAGGGCAGGAAAGGAAGGGGGAAGAAAACTACAAAGGTTACGAATAAGGAATACTTATGGATTTCTCTCTTTTTCTCCTCCCCTGTTCTACTATCTTAAGCTGACCTGGGGGAAGAAAACAGACAAAGGACATGAGTAACCATAATGCAAGTATGTCAAAGTGTCACATATTGTTCTAACAAAGACACCCGACTCTGGAGCAAGCAATGCTTTGAAAGTTTTAGAGCAAGTTATCTCAAAAATAACATAAAGATAAACGTTTTGATGTTTCACTTTTACTGGAAAACATCTTTGCTCTCTGAGGCAGAACAAGAGATCTGGAATTTTGCTCAATGCTGAAACTCCCTGTTTGCTTAGAAGGAGTAGGTGGCATTCCTATAGTTCTACAGTCCCAGTAAGATGCACTGGTGATCAGCTCCTCACAAATTTTTTGGGTTTTGTTTTTTTTTTTACCTCTTCAGCATTGGATCTGTAGCCTACCGGTGCTCTCCCAGTATGCCTATTCCTTCCTTTAAATTGTTAGTGTTTAACATACTCTTCCCCAATGAAATTCAGCAGCTAATGTAGCTAAAGCCTAATAAGATCACAACAGAAATAAGGTACCAAACAATGCCTACTTTGTTTGAACATATTCAAACGGTCTAACCGTCATATTCAAGATGCTTTATCACCAAAAGGTAAACTAAAGAAAACCTCCACTTTATATCTCTGTGCCTGTGTGTACACAGCCTGCCTAGACAGATAGGAAAATTGAACAAAATACCAGCACAGCTCTAACACAAATGAAAAAGTCAAATAATGATATTCAAAAGTCTTTCACTGTATTAGGGAGTTTGAGATTTCATAAAAGGATCCAAAGACCACAGAAGTCTGTTGCTTTTTCTCTGCAAGACCTTCATCGTTTTTTAAAAATTTTTCTTCTATCCACATTTCCCATTTTATAAATTATGTGCATGATTACAGTATCCAAGTATTACAAGGTCCCGCTTGGGATCTAGTAGCTTCATGCTACTAGACATTGAACTTCAGCCATAGTTCTGAACTTTTAAGTCCCTGAATGCTAAAAAAAAAAATTCATGTTGTCCCAGTTAGACTAAAATAAATTATTTGATAACTAATAGCGATAAAAGAAAATTCTAACAAACTAGAATCCCTACTGTTTTACTGATTCCTAATCTCAGCTAAAATCTTTTTTTAAATTCCATCATTTATTTTATGAAAATAGTGGCAAATTCCATAGCGGCTAAATAGACATGTACATGGGAAGATCTGTGCCTGCAATTTAATTAAGGATGCAAAACCATACTAGACTCCAGTGCAGTGTCCATTAAGAGCGGAGGCTAACCTCGTTCGAATCTCAGTCAAACAATGCTTATGAGCTAACACTAGGTACTTAAAGGAGCATAACCATTGTTCACAGAGTAGACCAGACCAACAGGGATTTGAACATGTAATTTGAGTGTGGTTAGATATTGCATCTGAGGTTCAGATACCCAAGTAATGACTTCCATTTATTTGCACTAAGAAATATTCTTCTGTGGCTCAAAAACATCTTGCCCATAATTATATCTAAAAATCAAAGAAGCTTCACATAATTTCCAGCAATAAAACAAAAACACAAGTGTGTATTTTGTATAAACAATAGCAACAAAGACAATTTAGGAAGGAGGACTACAGTCTCATGGAAATAAAATGACTGCTTGGGTTCAGGGAAGTAATGTCGTGAAAAGGGAGAAATCCTTTGCATAGATTTCATAATACTCAAACAAAAGCAACTCTGATAATAAGAACAATAAAGACCATTATTTATTTTAAAGTGTTTCTTATCTGACCAGGGATAAAATGCAAAAGCTACGATTTTTTTTTTAATTGTACTTTTAACCAATTTATTCTTATTACTTAATTTATTCTCATTATAGTAACAGCTAAACCCCTTGATTAAGGATCAAGAACAGGAATGAAAAGACATCAATTACACATCACTGAACTTACACAATTGCCTACTGTGATAGAAATACACTCTGTGTGTGCAGTTTTATGTAAATAAACATCAAGTTTTGATTCAAACCACTATTTTTAAGTGCAATTCCCCCCTTTCTACTTAAAACTTAAACACTGAACCTCACAAAAATTTTCATGCAGCCTGGAGGTAGTATCTAAAAAAACTAATATTGTCAACTTCCAGCCCTCACGAGAAATTCAGAAGGCATTTCAATGCGGTTTCTTCACAGAAGCTAGAAATATGCTGAATAAATTAAGAGACAAAACATTCTCCATTACCTTTTATTTACCAACTAACTGTTCATACCACAGATGGAGCCAGCTGCCCTAAATTATAACAAAGCGTCAGCTCTCCTACTCTGTTTTAAAGTCAACTACTAGCAAAGCCTCATATTTTTTAAGGGACAAAGGTACTTGCTTAGGCATTACGGAAAGTAATGCCTCGTTTTTGGATCCCAGGGGATATGGAGGATAAATGCTGATCTGCTCAGGTCTGTCAAAGTTGAGATGTTCCAAAACATAATATGCCTAAAGAGCTTTAGTGTAAAAAGACATACACAGCACTACCACTGCAATGCCTCCAGGATCGGACGATATCTTTACAACAGTTTAGGATTCCAACTTTTATAGCCTAAATTCAGTGAAGTACCACTGTGGAGGAATAAATCCTTTCCTTGGCAGACAATGATTCTGTATTCTTAAAATTCAAAAGGGGATGCTATGCTATAAACCCTTTCACAAGATTCTGAAGAATTTTGAAGCCTGTGCTTTGTGATATATGGGGTAGTAAACTTCATCAGTTACCTAGAGAGTGTATCCTCAGCCTAGAGCCAAGGGCTTCGCATGTAAATACCTCTTTGGGATGACTTCCTGCAGCACATACAAGATATAACTACTTTGTTCACTATTGTTACTAACAAAATAACTACTTTGTTCACTTTTTTGTTTTTTAAGGATTTTAGGAGATAACGTCTGGTTCCTCCTTCATTGTACTTCAGTACAGCAGTACTGTTCTTGCCCGTATTAAACTATGTGAATATAATGATAAAAACCAAAGAAAAAGGAGAAAGCAAAATCACAACACAGGATTAAAACACAGGAGAGTAAGCAATATGTGCACTAAAGTCAGAGACCCCTCTATACTACAATAAAAGCAACTTTAAAATTTCTACACATATTGTTTCTACTGTGAGGTGTATTGTTTTCATAAAATCATTCCTGCATCTTGTGTTTCACTTCTGCAAAGCACGTGCTACAGAGTGACAGTTCCTAAGTACTTCCAAAATAAAAAATTCAAGGTTACACCTCGTACAATGGCTGCAAATAAGACTTCAAGGAGTGGACAACTGGAGGTATGAATAAAAGATTTTCCAAATACTCCCTGAGACCTTAATGATGCCAACCACTAGTGCTGATTCATACTACCAGAAAATAAAGCAAGCTGTTGCAACAAAAGTTCTGATGAGCCTAAGGAATCTGTTCAATTCACTGTAAAACAAAAAACCAACCAAACAATAATACCCGACCACACCAAAAGAAATGAGAAGGCAACGCACATTGGGATAAAAAAATCCCAATGAGAAATTTTACCTATATACACTAATGGACTCATGAGCTGATTTACAGGAGCAAGGTATGGGGTAGGTAAACCTATGGAAACATGAGTCAGTGCTCAGGATCACTCAAAACAACGCATCAAATATTTGAAACTACTGCAGAAAAGGAATAGAACAGAATAGACATAATAAAACTATATGAGTATAAACCCACAGTGTGCTCATGTTCTAGGTGTAGAAAAGGTAACAGCGGAATTGAAAAATCACTATAAAGAATCGTCAGCAGCAGACAAACTGGTTTTGTACAAGAAATTATTCACCTGCCTAGCTCTCTTCAGCCTGAAAAAAAGATGTTAGAACAGTACGGTAGATATAAAATCCTTAGCAGAACGGAGAAGATGATTATGGACTAATCAGCCATTATCTCTTCCATTAACAGAAATATATAAATTTTATATGCCAATCTTCACATTTAGCCAAGAAAAACTAAGTTGCCAACGATGCCAAATTACAATAAGAAAAGAGAAAACATAGCAAAGATTATGTCAGATCTTTTATTACCAAGCTTTTAGGTCCCACTTGCTCTCAGCAATTCAAAGAGCACTCATAATCTGAACTGGTTTTATATTTAATTGCATTAAGATGAATGCAACTCATTCTATTTTGACTGCCTTCAGTTGCCTACATACTCAGTATGGCATTATCCCTTGATATCTACTGGAATGCTGAAGACAGTTCAAAAATTTAATTTACCTCTTCAGTACGTTCCTCATTAAAAGCACATGATACACACTGATTGCTTCCTAACATTTAAATAGCCGCAGGTGGAGCTTTTTTTAACTATAAAAAATCTCAGACTAATCTGAAATTATGTTTAGAGTATCACAAGTGCTCGAGTCTCAAAATTAATGAGTTATTGCTCACCAACTGAGGTCATATAAAACATATAGCCCTGTGTGCAAACCATCAGTACTTGCTGTGAGCTAGGGTGATTTAGTTTGAACTACCATGAAAGAGCTTAAAAGCAAGTAGACGTTCATGGGAAAAGAAAATGCTGTCACCTAAAGCAGCCTCGAGTATTCTCCATTCTTTGAAGCTGCATCCTGCAAAGAAATTAAAATACCGTGTTTTTGAAAGTATTGACAGAAAGATCAACAGAAACGATTAGTTGCTGTTGCACTGTAACTCAATCCATTTCAAGTAAAAGATGACACATTAGCAGAAAGGCATGCAATTAGACTGATACTCTTTTATGAAGTTTAACTAGATGATCATACTCATAGCCCTTTCCAGGCCTGGAACAACACCTTAATCACTGTACTTACTGCACGTTCGTTACACAAAACGTAAGATAATGACTTTTCAGGTTAGCCCAAATTCTGTGACTAGAACATGGCAATAGGAACATTTTTGTAAATAAGATTTCTATTTAGCATTCTTATTGTAAAAAGAATATTACAGCTTCTATAGTACTACGTAATGTTTGATCTGGGACAAGAACTTCAGAACTTGGGCTTACCTGAATGACACATTTTATGCTGGTTCTGGACACTAAGACAAGCTTCAAAAATGAAAATTTATTTCTGCACATGATTAGTCACTGCAAGTACAAGATGTTTGTATCTGTAGATATAGAAGTTTGCAACCAAACTCAACAATTGTGCAAAGTAAAATATTAGAAACTATTAAAAACTTACGTCTACATAAAAATAAAGCTATGCTGTAGAAAGCTAAGAAGAAAGTCACCGACCCATATGTCTCTCCCACGTGCCCTTTAAGGCAGAAGAATACACACGTGTATTTAGGCCTTGCTGAATAACTGTAAGGAGGATACTACTGTAATTAAAGTTTTTAAAATATCACAAGCTCTAATACCTAACCAGATTTTCACATTTTGAGACGGAACATACGTTTTTCCAGTAAAAAAAAAAAAACCACAATGATATTTATAGAAAGTAAATTAAATGTCTATTAAATTAATTGTAGTGACTGTCAATTAAAGAATAATCCTAACAAAGGGTATGAGGAAAAACTATAAAAATCAAATTCCTATTCTATGGAGAGTGAATGCTGAAATAAAATACAGTTAAAATGAAAGACAAGTTTTACATGAATTAATAAAAGGAAAAATGCCTCTCAACAAAGAAATTGTGCCTTCATAAACTCCTGCATATCAGGACAGTTAAATTTTATTTGATCCCTAAATCTACGTACTTCAAAAAATGTTTTCTGCAGTTCAGTTATACTGCAAAGTGAGATTATATGACTATTGAGTTCATTTGCTCAGTATATAATGCCAAACTGCGTCGCAGTATATGACAGATTGATGATTATGTGTTTGGAAAAAACAGGAAATAGAAGGCATTTTAATCTATGCTGTATAGCAAGACCTCAAAAACACTTTAAGAAACTCACCCTGTTACAACTGAGAGTAAAGCTCAACTTCTTTTGAGCCTTGCCACCACACGGATATTTCCAGTAGCATGTTTTAGGATACAATGCACACTCCACTGCATTTTCTTCTGAAAAGCAAATACCTCGTATGCAAGGCCTAACTGTAGCTCACAGGCAAATTAAAGCAAAACATTCAAAGGCAGATTTACTCTGAAGACAATTGTGACAATAGAAATGGATAGCTTGTTACTATGAAAAAGATGACATTTACAAAGGAATTACCATATGAGATTTCAGTGTTTTCCAGCCTATGGTACCAGAAAGAGACAGCAAACTATGAAGAAAAACTATAAAGAAATTAAAAAGAAAAAAAACCGTTATGTATTGCTATGTAATGTGTAGTATGAGCATGCAGCTGCACATGTAAAAATTAATGACATACATCATGTCTGTTTGGTGATCTCCATAGAATCATAGAATTGTCAGCGTTGGAAGGACCTTAAAGATCACCTTGTTCCAGCCCCCTGCCCTGGGCAGGGACACCTCCCGCTAGACCAGACACCTCCCATGCACACCATCTCATCAAAAAAAATCCCCATCACTGTCTGCAGTCAGCAATCATATGATCAAAGTCAAGACCAAGATAAAGGCCTGATTTGCCAGAGAAATCACCTCTACTTGAAGGTTAAAGGCAGGATTAACACCACAAAAGTGAAACTCAGAGGACAGCAGTGTCATGCAAAGAAAGGAAAGAGCTCAGTTTTCTTCTCCAGGGTTCTCTCAGACATTACATTAGACTTGCACCCTGATAAATATAACTAGATTTCTGAATATTTACATTAAAAAAAAAAAAACCCAAACCAAACTAACTTCAAAACCTAACACCTAAAGAGTAGTTAATCTCCAGTAGTATGTGGATAGCAGTATCTGAAGTATGCTGTGGTTAGTCATTACAGTCTTACAAAAGGAGTACTTATGTTTCCCCTACATTCTTCAAACAAAAAGCTTGTAAATGGTTTACTATGCACACTACCAAAGGTCAAACAGTTCTATTTCGTACAGTATGAGTACAGTTAGACTGAAGTTATATATGTGGTGTAAGGAAATCTGTCACTTTAAAACAAAATATACATAAGAGCATCAAGTCAAGTGTCATTCTTCAAGATGATGTGCTTCACCTGTGCATCTTCAGTTCTGAACTGCATCTTCTGAGTCCATTACCAGTGTGCTCTATTTCCGTACACTGTCAAAGTACCAAAAAGGGATATATATATTGAACAGTCCTACTATAAAATAGTATTTCTTATCACGTTCATGCAGTTCACTTGTTCCTTAGTGCCTTGCTTTTCTTCTCATTTCTCCTGTGGTGCGTTTTTTTTTCTCCTCCTTTTAACATTTTGAAATAAATGAAAAGAAAATAACAATCCCAAAAAGCTCACGCCAGTTGGCAGGGAAATTAAAAATCACGGATTCAAAAGTACTTTCCCAGTTCATGAAAACATCTCTAATGAGACAGATGAAAATATGAATTGCTCCTAATGAGCTCAAAATTGCACATATTTCCATTAGTTTAATTTTGTAAGCCTTCACAGATATTTTGTGTTATGCTTTATTATAAAACAAGAAGTGGCCACAAGGCTGTGATAACCAATTTGTGAGATTAAAGTACTCAACTTGAATGGTTTCATTAACTTCTAAGTCATGAGTCGAAGTTAGCACAAAATACAACTCCTTTGCTATTCATAGAGGGTCTTACTCTCCGGTGACTTCCAACATTTTGGAGTCATTTGCACCTGGGAAGAATAACACTGTTAGTCTTGATTTGTCGGTGCTATACTCACTTGCACAGCTATAAAAGGATAATGTACAGCAAAACCGTGAAGAACAAGGCCCTAACAACTGTTGGATCTGTACCATGGATTTCAGCTATGACACAGAACCAATATGGTCTCCATTAATACATTCTAACCAGATTTGGAGCAGGATGAAACAAAGCCAGTGCAAACACTTTAGCCAGCTTTTATGAAGAGATTTTAGGACAACCAGGAACGTACTAGGTCACATCATAAGTATGTGCCATTACACTGCAGACAGAAAATGGAAAGACATTGTGACAGGATCTGTAAAAGTCCTAGGTCAGCCTATATTCAGTTGCCCAACTCTCATGGGTCAGTGCATAACGCAGGTAACATGAGGGAGGAGAGGGTGATAACAGAAAAAGAGAGAGGAGAAAAGCAAAGACCCCATGTGGACAACAAGCAGCCACGTGTGCTTGTGAGACCCAGGAACATGTTCAAATCTGGAACTCAACCAGTCCTGAGGTTGCAATACAAACATTAGGATAAGCCTACAAACTTTATATGAGGTTTTGCTGCAGAAGCAGATAAAAGTGTAATCCATCACCTCTCCCAAACTACAGATCGGTTTTGGTGCACTGAAGAAAACAGATAAATTATACAAGCTATGTATTGATTGTAAAGAAGTGCAAACATAACCAGAGGTGTCCACAACAAGAACATTGAGAGCACTAGTAACAGCTACAGCAATTCAGAAAATGACCACCAGAGTTTGAACAAACCAGTGAGGTATTCCCTACCCAGTTCTATAAACTAGGGACACTTAAGGCAACAACAGCAGTAAAATGATGCAAGGGGGGGAAGGAGAAGGCGTCCACAATCCATGATCCTGCACCATGACTATGCATCACATGGATGGAACCAGTACTAAGAGCTGGGACCCCTCTTCAATACCCTGGGTACCTGAAGAGCTCTGGTGGGGGAACCCCATGGCCCTGCACCAAGATGTAGGGATATTCGGAAAGGAGAGTAACACCCAGAGAAGCCCATGACTGAGACAGGACTACACATAGCACAGCTCCATCCACCAATCTAACCCGCTCAGCTTCTCTTTGGACTGTATCATCTCTCCCACAAAACAGGGAAAGAACCACGATGCTAATCTGCCCAATTCCAGGCAGATTCTGCTACCTCTCCTATGAGAAAGTGTAGCTATGTCATTAGTAAAATTGTACATATCTGTGATTAAAGTGGTTTTGTATCCAAATCCCTTCAGCCTCCACACTGTCATTTAGTTTCAAGTCACAGCACTGAAAGGATGGCTGCTTTACCACATACCCAAACCTTAACATTTTGTTATAGTGAAGAACTTCATTTTCTCACCAGTTCTACTTATACAGTTTGAGATTCTAACTATATCACACCAAAAAGGACTATCATAACATGCTGATCACAGAAGAGCAGTATCTATATAGCAATAGCGTAGAGCAGTACACAATCATATTCAGCATGACAACATAACAGAAGAAAATATCACTACTGAATATGACAATGTACTCACATTTGTCTTAAAAGCACCTAAGGGAACTGTGTGCAGTTTTGTACGAGGAGAAGAATGAAAAGGAAGAACTGCATTTGCAATAAATGTCCTAAAACTTTGAAGAATTCTGTGTATTTTTTAGACGTATTTTAGTAAACTGACAGACTCTAGACAATTCTAATTTACATTTAATTTATGAAAATTTGAAAAAAACCCAAAGAGCTAAAATATTTAACAGCAAAAAGCAACTACTCCTCATGCTACTGCACAGGTCATTCACTCCACCTTGTTTGTTTCAATGTATTTCTCTCCTCTTTCACAAGTCTCTCTGGTTGCATTCCACCTGGCAAGCAACATGTTGTTGCCCGGCTCATTTTTGCACTTTTCTCCAAACTGTTTTTGGACTTCTGCCTGCAATGTACTCATCTTTCTCACACCCTACGTTTGCTGTTCAGCTTGCTGTTTTTCTCTTCTGAGCTGGGTGCACACTGATGCAGAGCAAAGAGCTTTAACACAACGAACAGAAACATGATGGAGATTTCACTACTAAATATACCTTAATGAAAAGGGTTCACAATTCAGACTGCGTTGCTAAACAGATATTAACCCATTCCACAGATGCCTTTAGGAAGTACAGCAGCTGGGCCCAGCCTTCATATATATACAGCAAAAGAGAAATGAGTAACAACATGCGGTAGGAGAAAAGAACATTCATAGCTTCCTCTAGCCACTGCTGTTTGCTCCCACTCCCTCCCTCCATGCTGGGAACCGCAATAAGCTTCCCTATAGCCATGAGATCTCAGAGGAAAATTTACTCACAGGATCAGGATCTTCCTTTTCTGTTTTGTAATACCCACCACTGCTGCAGGACCCAGGCACAGGTAGTTTCTGTTTCTCTCTCTTCCCTACACCGGGAAGACACATCCATTTTTGACAGTGGATCTGACCTCAAGGTTTGTGACTTTAGTAGAAGGGGAAGTAAAATACCCTGGAGGCAGTTATTAGCAGTTCAAGAACCAGCACAATTTTGGCATCCAGTTCAGATGAACTCAACTAAACCATCACTACACAATCGTGGTCCCAGCGTCCAGCTAGGCAGCTGCTTATCAACTTCTTGCAAATGTATGGCACTGTTACTATGAGATCTGCTCTCACAAGTTGAGAAGACTGTTCTCTGTGCTTTCATGTCTCACTCCAGATTTGTTCTTTGCCTTAATAGTTTTCCTATGGAAATACCACCGCCATACTTATAGCTCTGCTTAGCATTAACAAAGGGACTATGCTGTTGACATTCAGTTAATGAAATATATTTATAAATAATTTAACGGTAATCCAGTTCCTTTTTGCTGCAGGAATGGACTCACTAAGGTGGTCCTTTTCTACTCCTAGTTTTTATGTTAACATTTTTATGAGAATGTCTCTAATATGCTATTTTAAAGTTCTGTTTATGCCCTTCAGAACAACAGAAAAGCACATATAGAAAATCCTAAGTGAAAATTGTGGTCTTGACTGCCATTTGTGGGTTTCCACAGAAATCCACAGAGTCTTGACTGAATATCAGCCAAACAGGTACCACATTTAATCACCAAGGATAATAGAGTACTGGAGTACTGTGTCCAGCTCTGAAGCCCTCAGCACAAGAAGGACAAGAAATAAATCACTTATGCCAGATTTCATTATTTTTTACCTCCTTCAGTAGGAGAAAAAGGTGGGGAGGGGAAGAAAAAAGAAAATCAGTTTCTGTGGTTTCTTCTGCTAAATAAGGCTATTCATTTAGGCAAAATACTAGAAGCTTAAATAGATTCCAAACCTTCACAACTTCATTAAAATGGCTTTTAAATAAATCTGCTTACAGTGAAAGAAGCAACCTAGGACAATATGCATATGGTTTCTTTTTTAAGACCAGTTATACTTCTTAATTGGTTTCAGAAAATGTCTGACTATTGAATCCTATAGAATGTGCGCATGGCCTTTAAAAATCCTTGTAAATGAGAACTGCTGGCAGAACAATTAGCATTTAAAAGCTAGAATGACCTTAAATCTGTGCATCATTGTGATTAGTTTGGACTTTAATATCAAGTACAGAACGAAAAAATACCTTAGTTGCCAAGATAAAGAGCTCCCAGCACCAACAAAAGGACACTGGGTAATAGGGTGAAGCATGTGCAATGAAACATAAAGGACAAACTTGCATGATTATGTTCAATTTGTGTTGACTTAGCAACCAAGCAGAAAGGCCTTCCTGGGCAGCAAGCATGGAAAAGTAAGGGAACAAATCTTCTGTTTCAAATATAACATGGATGCACTACATGGGAGATCTGGCCTAAATTATTTATCCCTATAATGGATTTCAAGTTGCAGAAGACAATAAACTGCGCATAAATTTTGTTTCCAAGGAACCACTGGATAACTTTAATTGCCTAACTGTGCTATGAATCAGACATCCTCTAAACAAAATAAATGTAGTATTTCACTTTATATGTATCACATATAAATATATGTATCCTGATTATATGTATATGAGGTGTCATTTTATTCTAAAAACAATGTGCATGTATTGTATGCAATTATACTAATTCATGTAATCTTCCCCCCTTCCGAAAACCAGATGACTTACATCTCTAGAAATGACAGCACTGGCTTGAGGTTGGGAGTGGCGGTGTGTTACAGCTGCTGATTTTACTAAAAAGAATGATTCTCAAGTCAAAAGCTGAACATGCATATTGGCTGAGCATGCAATTAAAAAGAATAAAAAACTACAAGTGTCCTCTATTTGCAGGTGATTTCTTTTTAAACTGAAAGCATTTGGTTCAACATCTGTTCTAGCTCTCATTCTCATGTTCCAAACTACTCAAAAATAAATATGCATAAAATATAAATTTATTTCTATATAGAAAATATTGCTGTAATTTTCCTACATTGTAATAAATATGATTGAGTTAAATCTTTAAAATTATACTGATGGGGGAGAGGGAATGGGGTTTGTCATCAGTCCATCACGTGATGTCTCTGCTGCTCCTTCCTCTTTAGGGGGAGGACTCCTCACACTCTTCCTCTGCTCCAGTGTGGGGTCCCTCCCATGAGAGACAGGCAGGGGGGGTTGAAACTACATGATCTTTAAGGTCCCTTCCAACCCTAACGGTTCTATGGTTCTCCACAAACATTTCCAATATGAGTCTTTTCCATAGGCTGCAGTTCTTCACAAACTGCTCCATCATGGGTCCTTTCCACAGGGTGCAGTCCTTCAGGAACAGATGGTTCCAGTGTGGATCCCCCATGGGGTTGCAAGTCCTGCCATCAAACCTGCTCCAGCGTGGGCCCCTCTTCTCACAGGGCCACAGGTCCTGCCAGGAGCCTCCTCCTGCAAAGGCTTCCCTTAGGGTCCCAGCCTCCTTTGGGCATCCACCTGCTGTGGCGTGGAGTCCTCCATGGGCTGCAGGTGGATACCTGCTCCACTGTTAACCTCCAAGGGCTGCAGGGGGACAGCCTGCCTCACCGTGGTCCTCACCATGGGCTGCAGGGGAATCTCTGCCCTGGCACCGGGGGGATGTCTTCCCCTTCCTTCTTCACTGACCTTGGTGTCTGTAGAGTTGCTGCTCTCACATATTCTTACTCCTCGCTTCTGGCTGCTGCTACTTAGATTTTTTTCCCCCCTTCTTAACGAGATGTGCTGCCACTGTCGCTGATGGGCTAACCTCTGGCTCTATTGGACATAGGGGAAGCTTCTAGCAGCTTCCCACAGAAGCCTCCCCTGTAGTCCCCCTGCTACCAAAACCTTGCCATGCACACCCAATACAATGGTATTCTAAATATCATCAATTATGTACATGACTAGTTTGTAAAGATTCCATTTTCTCAAAGACAGTGCTACTTAACCAAGCAGTCAATACATTAGTTTCTACTGACATTAGTAATACTGCAGTAGCAGCATCTGGAAAACCCACTGTTGGCCAAAAATCTCACAGTACACGGGCCATCGTTCAAATAAGACACTGCACTGAATGCTATTGCTTGAGATCAGTGAGATCTGATCACCTACTCGTTACAAAAACCAGGCCTATCAACATTTCAAAGTGTTTTACGCAGATTCCCTAACGTAGTTTTGCTAAACTTACAGCAAGTGCATTACCTTGTCAGTTTTGCACTTTCAATGTGAATCAAGTTTGTGATATGCAGATTGTTATACAGGAGACTATTTAAAGTCAGATGTTAAGCTCCATTAAGTAATTTATGCACTCATGCAGGTGCTCCATATAGATATTTCAGATAGCAATTTTCTTAATATAGCTTACATAAATACTTAAAATTTAAAGAACAGTAGATACATAACAGTTTATCATTCAGGAAATGACAGTTCCATATAAATATAGATTACCAAAGCACACAGGTGATTGTACCCAGATTCAGAATATTAAGGTATTTAATAATTTACAGGGATGCCAAAGGTCAAACTAGACACCAGTTTGATGCACACACACAAAAATACTAAATGTAAAGGCTTGACAGATCCCTCTGTTATGTTCCTCTGTCACGCATCCAGCAAACCCAGACTTCCTGCCAAATTCTTCCTGAGTGTTCTGACTACTTTTCCCAGCTTCTGCCTAATAATGTTCTGCATCAATATCCTTTAAACATCACAATATGAAATGTTACATAGGACCTTTCTATTACAGACACTCTTCATGCTGGGTTTCTCACAATGCGTCTGTCCCATAAACAATGTAGATAAACACGTCCTACCTGCCTCCGTCTCCCCTGTAGTCAGAATTCAGTAAGTCACTTAGAATTTCCTACCAAGATTGTACTGTAGATTTTACAATCAGCTTCCTAATGTCAGAACACAAAGCACTGATTCCTATATAAAATGGTTCAACTCACTGAAGTCAAACAGTAGCACAGAAATGTCGTGTTTAACTCATGTGCAGTATACTTTGTTTTATAAAATTATGATCATTATTTTCTGCCTCAATGTCATTTTAACTATAATAATAACAACATTTAAAAACTAAGGAATATTCCTGCTTTGTTTATCATCTTAAGAGACTAGCAATGAAGGTGAAGAGGAGGGGGAAACTGTTGGCTTGGCATACTGTGAACATGATCAAGACTTCTAAACAGAACTGTGTTTAATATCCATACGGTTCCCAAAAACAGTAGGTGTTAAAATAGTTCTGAAAGAGCCCAGGAAGCCAAGCAGATTGAAACTGGTAATATGGACTGCAAGAGTTCAGCAAGCAGAAGGGAAGAAAAATACAACAAATTAGAGATGCAGAAAAGAGAGAGGGTAACATATGTACTGGTGGTATCGGGAGCACTGAAACACAGTTTCAGCAAGTTCTGTAGTGACAGCCCTGGCAGCATCTGAACAGAGTGCGTTCAGTCAGCAAGCAAGACAATGAGATCTGAAACTAGAAACAAAGGTCTGGACAAGTAACATATATGGGAAGAGAACCGGGAAAACACTCTTCAAAGAGATGGAAGGTATTGAACCGTACACCCTAGTGTATTACAGTAACTGTGTGCATACATACACATATATAAAATTGAAATGGCAACAAAGCAAATTAGGACAAGATTTGGGAGGGGAGATGAAACCACCCAGAGAATGTGCAAGCTATAAAGAGCACCAACAGTTACGTTTGTCCTGAAAGCAGAAAAATGAACCGAATGCTTGTAAGAGAACTTCTCTCACTCCTAGGAGTTCTTGAAACTTCTTCCTTGCAAACTGGTAAGACTCCCTAATTATAGCTGGTGAAGCATAGGCAGAAAGGACTGACTAAAATTATTCTTCCTGTAGTTAGGACAAGAGTGAATTTTCTTTTAGTGCATTTCAAAGGTTCCCTCACCTTCATAAAGGAACAGTATATAGTTGCATCTTTTTTTTGAGAAAAAAAAAAAATCCACAAAATATTTAAAGAAGCACGTTCAGGATGTTTCTTTTGCTCTTGAATAAAATTGATACATCATTCATTGTAACCTTCCTGTAATGAATAAGCATTAAAACATTATAATTGTGCCTCAACCAACGAGCTACAATTAGTTGTCTTTGTCTATTAAATAACATGAATCCCTTACCTGGTGTGCTAAAAACTAGTAACTTATCTCAGTATCAAAAACCCTTGTAACAAAAGCCATTACCCAAAACAAAACCTGTTTTTTCCATTTTTGCGTTAGGCTAGAATCCCCTCCCTTTTCTTAACTTCATAGATCTATCACTGCACAACAGGCACAAGAAGAAGTCTGAAAATGAGTCCACTGAATTTCATTCACTATACAAGCTCTTTGCTTAGGGAAGAGATTCCACACAAAAGGCCACTCAGGCAATAGATGTAACTGAGAATCTGGCTCCTGTAAAGCAGTGTTTATAGCTTCAGGTCTCAAGTTTCAAGTTCAAAGGTGAGATATGAACTATAATTCTTGTTGTGGTTTGTGCAGAATATGATTCTGAAGGCCAGACATTGAAAATAACACATTAATTTCATATTATTAGTCCACCTATTTTGAATTCATAGAAAATTCAAGAGTTACAGTTCATCTTAAAACTACAATAATTTTAAACAGCCAGTTTCTTCCTTTAAACTCACTATTTAATTATGGTTTCTCAATGTAGATAGAATGATGTAATGTGGCCCGAAGCAAATAATCAGATGTAGGGCTTTTCAAACCAAGGTGAATGAAAATCGGAAACATTCTACAGAGACAGAGGTAGCAGTGCCTACTGCTCTGTGCATCAGTAAGACATCTCATGGTCTCAGCTCTTCACCGAAAAAAGAAGAGTGAAAGAGACCCTCTTTCTTTATCCTAAGTTCTTTTATATTTAGAGCTTTGAAATGTGCAGAATGACATCTTAGAACTTTACCTCATTCATATTCAGCCAATGTAAGGTTACATACTCCTTTGTAGAGTTTGCCACTCACATCAAGCCCAGGCCTAAACTCTTTACTAAAATAATGAGACTTTATTTTAAAAAAAAAAAAAGAAAAAGAAAAAAGAAAAGGGGTATGTTGTATAATTGTGAATGCTTCATTAAAAAAATTATATATCAGTGACTATATAGTAAATTATGTGATAACATGATTATTCATTTTCTCAGTCCCTTAGTTGTTGTTTGGGAAGTCTTTGTGGCTACTTCATTAAGGATTCCTCTCACTATATACAATTTTACTACACAAAGTCACATTGAAGTGAAAGATACATGCACCATTGAGTTTAATACGACTTTGTATAATAAGAATAATATGCATTTATAGTATATTGCAATGAACTATATTGTAAGTCAGGAAAAAAAAGGCTTAAATATACAATGTTTATGTGGTGAAAAGGCTGACGTTCAAAGACAAAGGCCCTAAAGGCTATATTTCTCAAAGCATAAACCTATAATAATTTATTAAATTTTGGAAAATAGATTAATTTCCCCACTCTTCCTCAACCCTGGCACTTTTTAATTAAACATTGCTTCTTCCTCACAGCTGGCAGCAAGGCCGCATTTCTGGTTTGATAATCCAAATGTGGATGGATTCCTCTATTTACACGTAGCACTGGAAAGAGAAACCACGCTCCGCCTGGCTTACATTGCAGCTGAGACACAGAGTTGCAGGTTTCTTGTCTTTTAAAAACAGGGGAAGTCAAACTCAGTTCTTCTGGCCAAAGTTTCAGATAATGTTTTACAAATGAGTGAGATGAGGTAACATCCAGAACTTTCGCTCATACGGAAAATATCATTCCTTTGTAAAGAAGGGTATTAAGAGAAAACGTGAGCTAAACTATCCCCCGCCAAACATGATGTACATGTTCATGTGCATCATTTCACACTGCATAATGTATGTATTTCTCTAAGAAATAACCTAAAAAATTAAAAACACTGTATGTGTGATGTGTTTATGAATCTGCCAGTTACTTGGATTTTGCTGCATTTTCTCAGATGACTAATTACTACTAGAGTACCTCCCAGGGAGTTTAGCTGACTGTTGTAAATTAAACTGTAAGGCCTTATTATAGTAATTGAAGAAGAAATGAAAAAAAACCCAACCAAAACAAAAGAAAAAAAAACCACCAAGACCTTAAAGTTCTTCTTGCTGAAAGAAACTGCATGGGTCCAGAAATTCCTATAATTTAATCTCCACCCTTTTTTGTTGTTGTCGTTCTTCCCCTTCTTCCACAGCATTCTTCACCATTCTGATGTCTGCCAAATGTGTGCTGATAAAAACTTTTAAATATTCAAAAGAATTAAATATTTTGTTTGGTATACATATATAGCTAATGAGGACACAATCCTATTTTCCCTATCAGATGCTTACAGATGCTCAGAGTTTCCAAAGAAAACTGTTTTTCGAAGTGAATGAGCAAATTGATTGATCAGTTGTCAATTCTATAGCGGTATTTAGAACGTTAACCCTTACAAAACATGACTGAAGGAAAACTGCTTGCAGAACCTGCTGCATCAAGAGTGTTCTCCCGGAGTCAAATCAAAAGCTACAAGCTGAGGTTACCAAAAAGCCTACTCAAGATAAGGAAAAGCTACTTGCTATGGCTACCAAATTTGCAGTCACACTACACCAACTGGGTCATTCGCTAACATTTACTCTGTAACCCACACTTCAATCAGTTACAGAGAAGAGGCAGGAAAACAGCTTTGCTAGGTACTAGGCAATTGCTTTCAGCAATGGGAATTTTGCACAAAGTTTGTACATTTAAGCAGTGATTTTCAAAGTTTTTCACATCTACAGGTCTCAACACTACAATATGTATTATATTAAAAGAATTAAGTTTGTGTAAATGCCAAAGTTGCATTTTTGGAAGACACAATAACTTTGTTTTGGGGCGATGAGATAATGGCAAACCTGATACAGAGCTTTAAAACAAACAAAGAAAAAGAGGAAACAAAAAATAACCACCAAGTCCCCCAAAACACACCACCACCACCACACTGTATAGTAAATATTCCCCAGAAGGCCCAAACCCACATGAGTGACACAATAACTTTTTGCCTCATGCAGGAAATGAGATTGTATAGTTACCACCGCGAGGGTTTTGTACACACTGACAACAATTGTGTTCATTACTATCAGAAATAAAAGTCTGTATCATACCCTGTCAAACAGAGGAAGGGCTGAGAAGGCAGATAAAGCTGTCATGAAAGACAGCCCTGTAGCTGGCAATCTTTCTTTCATTATTTTAAATTTCCCTTTGGTCTTCTCTTTTTCATTAGCCCTGTCTGAATATGTAATTCTGACACCGTTAATATTATATTGACTATTATAATCATAATGGTGGCGAATAAGAAAAATGCATATTCAGGATGCACAAAACCAGCGCTAATGAACGGTTTGCAATGTTCTCTGAACTTTACTTTTAGTGCTTTCAAGGCATTATGTTGTTTAAATAGCTGATTGAGTTTCTCTGCATTCTTATTCGAATTGGAGCATTAGCATTTTTCCAGTGACATTTCAACCGGAAAGGAAAGAGAAGAAACTTCTCTAAACGTGAACCGCCGCATTCTCACAGTATATGGTAGTAACACAGGAAAACGATGTTTGCTATTCTGAGTTTCTGACATGACTTGAAAGTTGCATGCCTTACATATTGCATTATTTTACACTTAGCTAAAAATACTCAGACATCATGAGAAAAATCAGATTTTTTAATGTTATTTAGGATGAAAAATGTCAAATTAAGCCTCAACCATCCTCTAAAAGGAAAGCATCAGCTGGAAGGAGGTTAGCAATGACAAAGATTATTCTTGGAACCAATCTTTTTAGTATTTTCTTTGTATTACCCTGGCACAAGAAACAGACAAGCATTGCTAAAACAAAGTTAGGACCACTGTCAGCAAGGAGTAGAAAGGAGATATAATACCGAATGAACTGGATTATCTCAATGACTGGAGTTACAGAAATGGAATGAAAGCCGTAAGTACAAAAGTCAAGACAATTCAGCTAGTAACTAAGAAGAAAAACCCAACGCTTACACCAAGAATCTCATAAATCAGAAATGGCTGCGGAGAATACAGATGATGCATTCGAAGCCACCACTGCAATACACCCTTATTGCTGCAGACTGTATTGGCAGAAGTCAAACACACTGTCATCATGCAAAAAAGCAACATATATTCACTAGAGTTCTTAGCATTACTCCTATGCAAAAGTGCACTGCCGAAACGTCATTTCAATTAGAATAAGGCAAATAGAATGCAATCTTGAAGTGTTCATGCATCAACACGGCTGTTAAATGGAAATGAATGACTGATGTGCATATACCCATTGTGTCAGGGTGATGCCATTCAAAGGAGACGATGTTCTGTAAATATTATGTCTTTCGTAGCCCCTGTTGTTGTTATTGTTGTTGCCAGGACAGCTAATAAAACTGGCTAACAGGCAGAAGTCCAGTAATCCCACTGCTCAGCTCCAGTAACTGTTTGATTACATACATCAATAAAGAACTCCAACTTGTTGTCCTTCATTCCCTTAACTAAAAATATGTATTCAGGAAGTACACTGCAAAATCATAGTGTCAGACTTTTAACGAAATTTGTGTTCTAATGTGAAAGAAGGAAGTATCAAACATACAACCGTCATATTTCTTGTAGAAGGTGGGTCAAAATTATCTGCAGCCCATAGCTAGTCAATTATAAAAGGTAATTTATATCTAAGTGATCTTGCAAGCATAGCTAGACATCATAGATTTATTAGCAGTTGATATGTACTTAACACAATTAAAAAGAGATAAACAGGTCCTACCTTTATACTTAGGAAACTATTAGGAAGTTGTTACAACAGCTGTTGCAAATTAATCCACCATAATCCTTCTACGTTCTGCCATTAGTTACACAACGAAATTGGAGCTTCTTGAAAACCAAAAATAAAGATGCGTGAAATTGTTCTAATTACATACTTAACTTATGAAAAATGAGACTATGATACTCGTCCCAATTCATATCTCCTAGAAAATTAAAAGATAAATTAAAGGACAATACTTTGAACCTGTTTACATTTCACCACAAGACTTCCACCCGGTGAGACCTTACCTTAAATTAAGATACTTTGCCTTAACATTCTTATGACCAGGGAACTTATTTTCTCTCTTCATCTAATATACTAAGAATTTATCCTCAACTGACAAAAACCCCCATAATAAACTACAGAATAGTAGTAGATTACATGCAAAAAAAATCACAGTAAAATATTCAAGCACTTTATTTCATTTTATACTGAAACTTCAGGAGCTTTTTAATGCGCCTTTCCACTGCCACATTTTTTACGAAACCTGACTGGGAAGACAGAAGTGTGAAAGGAATCAGAAAGGTTTTAGGAATACTGAAAAATAAGAAAAGTTACAAAGAAAAAGAAAAACTGTTTGGAACATTGGAAAAATTACCTCTCACCAATGACATTCAGCTGTGAAATGATGGCATCTTAATATCTTCATCTAAAGAATCTTGATTTGAAATATTTATAAAATACATGAAATGGGACCCCTGGTAACAACGAGAACTGTCAAGTCCTGAAAATAGTGAGTACTGCAATGCATTTTTTTCCCATCAAGCTTAAATCCTGTATTTCAGAACTGGGGAAGGAGTATCACCTACAATGCAGAGTTTGGGTATTTTTCTTCCAAAGAATAAGTTCCAATGCTATTATTCCTGGTCATACAGTATGCCAACTCACATCACCGGCTGTGTTCTTCTCCACCAATTAGCAATCATAGTAAACAACCCCTAGACACTCTAATAGCAAGGGGCAGGGGGGAAGCAAGCACTCAAAAAAAAGGCACTTATTTCTACACCACCACAGTGGGGGCATTTCTTCTCTAAGAAAGCTTAGTCTTCACTGTAACTTTAGAGAGGGAGTTTAGTGGTACAAAGGACCCCCAACCTATAAAAAATTCCTGCTAATCCTTTTTTAACCCACTCTGCTGAGAAGACTCCACCTTTGCATACTTGGTGTAGTTCTCTTGGCTCTTTAGTACAAAAAGGGATTGTAACATCTTAAAATAATCATGAAAGTAAAATTCAGGTAAACACTATATGAATGAAGACCAAGCAAAATCCGTGCCATTCAGTTTCTTCCCCTTCCTCATCAACAGGCACCGAACAGCTCTCTCCTGGTGTTTCTTTTCACCTATCACTGACCAAAAAGGAATCGTCTGCACTTCACACTGCAGTGCCAAGAGATACATTTGAACTCAGCCCAAAGCATCCTTCNNTCAGCCCAAAGCATCCTTCTCAAAAGACAGAACTGAAAAGACAGAAGACTGCTGTGATAATCTCTACGTTGCCAGAAGACCAGCATTTTGCCTTATTAAAACATCTTTTCTTCAACAACTATCACAAGAGAAAAGGGAAATTTTGAAAATAATTCCTGGTGTGGACTGTAAAAATTTCAACAAGGCATTTGCAGTCTCCAATAATTTCCCTCATCTATGGCAATGACAATTATCATTGGACAATGATGTCACAGAATTTCTGCAAGGTGACCTAATTTCTCAAATGTCTTAAATTATCATGTGAGCTAATTATCCTGGCAGACCTGGGAGGAAGTAAACCTCAGGTCACAACCCTGACCAAGAAATTAATTTCATGAACCTCATAGAGTTTCAACATTTTTCTAATTTGCTGAGAAAATTCTTTGATTTATAGCTGTTATTAATACTCATTTAAAAATGCTAAAAAATAAGGGTGAAATTCTGAGTAGTCATCTTGCCTGTCCTGGTGGGTTAAGATAAGACAAAAATCCTCACACGTGCTTCAGTCTTTAAAACCTACGGTGACAGAGAAATAATTGTGATAACGTCCCCACCAATAAGAAAAGGGTTAAAGATTTTTATATGCTTTTCCTCCTACTCACAAGAAATTATATGCCCTTTGTTTCAAATTAAGCCATTTTCCCTTCCTATTGAGAATTGTTAGTTCTATTTATTTTATGAAATGCTGCACAATGCCACTATAGCATTTATATGTAAAGACAAATCTAAAACAACACCCCAAACCTCAAATCTTACAAAAACATTAAATCTTACTTGTTGCAAGGAAGTGTCAGAAGATTCAAGACTAATGTTAGGTATATTAATATATGATTTCTTATTTTTATGCAACAGTATCACTGGCTTTCTCTACAACTTTGCCTAAGTTTGGTCTCTCCGGTGTTTGTATAGGTGACCTGCAGCAGCCATGCAATCCAGTTCTTAGAGGAGTAAACAAGCTCACTGAGGTTACGGGCATTCCGATGACAGTTTTTAGTCACCAAACCTCAAAAGTATAAGCTCAGATATTAGTTTACTATTAATACATTATTTAAAATTTGTCTGGTTTTATTGCAAGTGGAATACTATTCAAAGTAGCCTATTAAATGATAAACTGCTCATAAGTGGCTGAATGATTACATGCATGTTTGTTTGTATACATCTGGGTATGCATCTACACTTCCTGAATTCAGAATTAAGTGTATGAAAACCCAAGGAACCAAATCTTCTGAACAAAAGTGCTTTCATGCTCCCTGCAAAAACATCCTAATAAATGAAATTTTCATTTTATTTATACCATACCACACTGCACTTCGGCCCGTACTTTGAAAGAGATCTAGTACAGGTAAGACAGTTACTGTTTTCATTTTGTCAGAGCAAAAGCTCATTGGCTTCAGCTTCTCTTTTTTCATGAAAACAGAGAGACTTTGTGGAAAATATCAATGGTCTTCCAGTAATCAGAAAGGATTAAGTTTAAAGGTTCATATTTTTTGGTAAGCATTTGACATTAGCCTTTTCAGCTGGGGGTGTGTGTTCGTTGGTTTGGGTTTTTTTCCCCCATTCACACAGAAAGACAGAGAATCTCCAGCATTCTTTTGAAATTTAAAAAAATATCCTAAATTAGAATAATCAATCTTTCAGCCCTTGGAGTACGCTTTAAATTTAATCTTTGTTGAGATTAACCAAAACTCACCAAATGCACTGGTTTTCCCAAAGCTGTCGTGTGTGTGTGGTTTTAGTGGCAAGGACTACATAGCAAAAGGGAAAAACGTTATCTGCATTTGTGAGAAGACAGTATCACTCGCACAATTAACATGCTAATTTACGGGTGGATGCATAGCTGAATCATTAAGCATTAAGATATCAAAAGCATTAAGAATTGATGCCAATAAATGGTAGCAATGCCATCATATTTTGTATGACTAGTGCATATTTAATGTTCGTTGCCCCAGTACCAGAACAAAAAAATAATAAAAATCTCCATACAACTAACCCAAATGTGAGAGCATATTCAGCTATAACTGAAAAACAGTATTTGTATTTAATGCCACACTACTTTTAATAATCTTTTTTTCTTATTTAATCATTAATAAATGAGATCAAAGGCTTAAGCAGTGATTAGTAACGAGTTTTCCTCAGTTACTTAATCAGTTGTTAAAGAAGTGAGGTATGCAAAGTCAGTAGTTATGTCATGCAATTTCACACTGGCCAACAAAAGAATGCCTCTTAAATATATAAATCAGGTAGAATAAAACAAATACTGGAACTCAAAACCACAGCTACCAGTTTTTCAATCCTTTTCTAAAATTTCTCCTAATTAACACTGTATTCTGTCCAATCAAAGCCCAGTGCATATGCTTAGCATCGCAGAGCACAGCAACAAGCACATTCAAATAAAAGATAAATAAAAATACATACACATTTTAATTCAGAAAGGAATAAGCCCACCCGCCCATTTCCCAAATGTTTCTCTTAATACATCAAGCTTGTTTGACAGAATTGGCCTGGCTTTTCAAGATTGAAGTACAAAAACTGAGAATCACCAACATGCTCAACTCTTCCTGAGATGGAAATGAAAGAAGAAAGCAGTCTTGAATACTGAACTACTTTCAGGTGAGCTATAGCTCCTTTTAGTAGATCCTATCGCAGTTATTAACAACTTCTCTTTTGAACTGGCATATAGAACACTTCAGCTAGTGGTAAACATTATTGGAAAAAATCTTCACCATTTCGGAGACAAATAAAGCTAGACAAGTATACAGATATCTATATAACAATGTTTCATAAAACCTTTTTAGTGGTTCAATTAATAACTACTCTGTTACTTTTAAGCAAGAAGGATAAAAATATTTAATGATATTGACTATCGCTGTTCTATGCCATGTTAATAAAACAAATCAGTAGAGGGATGCTTCATTAACCAGCATTAATTATATCTACTATATATTTACAGTGAAATAACCATCTAGTAACTGTGAAAAGCTTGCCCAGCAGCACCAGCAGTATGTAACTCCAGATAATTCATCTCCAGTATGTTGTTAGGAAGCAAGAAAGTCAAATATAGTTCAAACATATTTAAAGCAGCATAAAAGATTGCAAACCCACTTTTAAAAACATTCGGTTTCCAGAAATGTTGCAAAACCTTTTATTGTATCTGCCCGAGGAGATAGGACTACATAGATATGCCCAAGTGAAAATGCTTGAGCTGACACCTGGTCCTGTTTGAGAAACGTAGGAGACTAACAGTAACTGTAAATTATGAAAAAAGAAAACAAATAAGATGCACAGAAAAGATCCAATCGTAAATATTACCAAGAGGTAGACTTGAGACACTAATCACACACAGACTGGATTCCTTCCAAGCAGTGCCTAAGAAAGGTATTATCCACGAAAAAACCACCCCACCACTAACCACCAAGATCCACACTTTGAAGATGCCAGGGCTGACCAAACCAAGAAATAAAGGCTGATTCCTTCTCATACATGTATGCTGCAGTTCATAAGGACAGTAAGTAAAGTTATCGTTTAAAACTCTGTTTGATCATTTTCAATAACACAGAGGTTGCAGTGGTCCATCCATTCGCTTAGGAAAAAAAGTTAAAGCTAGCTACATAAAAGGCTTCGGATTTTAGTTGCGAGACAAAACCTAAGAGTCCACTCTGGTGAATAGTAAGTATGGACCAATAAAGTAAAAAGTATTATAACGTTGGAGTCACTGAATAAAATAAAAATTCATTTTGCCCTGTAAGAACTGAACAATAATAAAAGTTTTACATTTTCTTCACCAGCCTCGGGCAGTTTGTTGCAGTTTGTGTGATCAGTAGGAACAACATTAGACATAATATTAATTCCTGCAGATGTATCTAATTTAAGGAAGTTCACATCTTAAGAATTTTATGACTGCAAGAGGAATGGAAAACTAAGATCTGCTTCCTTTAAAATGCATTTTATACTGCGCTTAATCTTCCTGCACTCTCTTTTTCTTTTCCAATTTAATTTCAACATTGAGACATACAAGGATTCAGTAACAAACATGACTGGTTGCCTTTATGATATTATATGAATTGTCATAAAGAATGCTTTCTAGTTGAATTAACGTGACAGGTATGTAACAGATTCTGTAAAAATAAAGTCACAATATGCCATAATATTTCACAGTGCTCTAAAACTGACAAGCGGCACTCTAATTACTGCTTACACTGAAATCCTAAACACCATTTTCATATATTTACTTTGCTAAGCAATCTATTATTTCAGTGCATCCTATGCTGAAAATGCAATTGCAGTTAGAAAGCAAAAATGTGATAGATTTATTTATCTTTCATACTTATCAGGAAAACGTCAAGAGCTAACACGACAAATTAAACAGCTGGCGACTCGTGGAAAACTTGGGATTTATAAACAGTACCAAGTGTACAACGAAGTATTTATGTCTGTATTTTATTCTATTGGCTAAAAATATTTACCTGCAATGCTTCTTCATTTTCTAGAACTTACTTATTCTTGTTGCTTATGCAAATCAATTCTCAAAGCACTGTAAAATGAAAGTGAGTCCTCTGCAGTGGTCCTTTTTTGAGGACCAAGCACCTCCTTAAGTCATCCCAAGGTGCTATCTTCATGAGGAGAAAGAGTCTGCTCTTCATGGAAATCTTCGGAGAGACTCGAGTGACGTAGGGGTCTCCTACCTACGTGCGTACTTAGGGTACCAGCAGAATTTTGGCAATAGTTCTTCAGAAAATGTCAATTTATGAAAATTAGGACAGTTACCATTACTGATTTATATTGCTAAAATATCTCCTATTGAATGTGAAATTTCTGGTAAAAGCCAGACAATAAGAAGGACTGCAGAACAACCTACAGGCCAATAGTTTAGCACTGAGGCGGGAGGGGGGGAGTAGGAAAAAAAAAAACCAACCAACCACCAAACTCAAAAAACCTCCAACATGGAGCAGGGAATTCTAATCTCTCATACTTTGCTGAAGTTCTTGAGAAATGAAAACCAGTAGTGGCCTTTTAGCAAGGCCTCCCTCCCCTCTTAGCCACAGGCCCTTTTTAGTACACTTCCAGGCACCTTGACCCATGGCAGGCACATCCAAGAACACACTGGTAAACCCTCATCTTCCCGGCGCACAGTCTCTATTACTCTGCTCCGGGACACAGTAGCTAATCATAGTCTGTCATGTGTTTTTAAGCTAAACAAGCATACACACAGGGAGCAACCATAGCTTATGTTCAGTGTGGGATTTGCATCTTTAAATGCTGTGTTAAAACATTTCTTAATCTGCATGTTCTGCTCTACCTGTTGAAGTGGCTATTGCAGGCCTTAGTAGTCTTTGATACGTTATAGACACCCTGCTCTGAGTCTGCCATCTAACATCTTGTCAATCATTTTATCCAGCATCCTTTACTGCATTTATCATCCCTAGCCATTCTTTCAGGTTTTCACAGCTTTGCTTCAGTCTGCAATTCTGGTTAAGGACTGTATTCCCCATAAAGTCAAATTTCAGCTCTCTAGACAAACCCAAAAGCATATTATCGCTTATCACTTAAAAAGTAAGAGAAGTATAACAAATACATCCATCACACAGTAATGATGCACAACCACTATATCATCTTTCAGTGATCTTCTAGGATCGTAACTTTCTGAATAAGCAGGTATTTTCAGTAACTGCAGAGCATGTTTCTTTCCGTGCCTTGAACCAAATGAACATTAGTATGTTTTTCTCCTCTTTAAAAATATGGACTTCTTTCCTGTTTTGATAAAAAACCATTATTCTAACTGCAAGCTGTTCGCAGTGTAGACTATCACCTAGTGTGCGTACAGTTGAGCCCCTAGGCATATCTCTCTCAAATAATCAGTTTAGAAGAGTTTTAAGACAAACGGGTTTTTTGAAATGTTTCTTCAGAAAAATTTAGATAGAGACGAAAACAGCATAGAGTGTTAGTATAGTAAAAAACTTACTTTGCTGAAATGAAAAATCCAGGGGGTGGAAAGAAAAACATGTAAGAAAACAGATGAGACCCATTTTCTTTAAAAAACAACTTCAATTAAAAAAAAAAATTCACAAAATTTACTTGACTTTTACATTTCTTAAAAACATAGCAACCTTTACCCTAAAACATAACGAACGCCTACTGAATAAGCCTCCTTTCTTAATCTTTACGATGCAGAGCTAAGCATTTGCTGTACAGTTATACCTCTCTATTTAAAAAAATAGTTACCGGTGAAGTTGGTAATAATGTTAGCACTTCAAAACCCAGAACTGACTTCATTTTTTGTTTAATTAAAGCAGTTACTTTTAGCACCCTCAAGAGCAGACACCAATCTCTCCAATGTTTTATTCTATGAGGCAAATAATAGCTAAATAAGCCTAACCACAGATTTAATTAAGATGGTGAAGTGGCTCCAAAGGAAGCCCTGTGGTCTACTGTGACAAACCACAGCCCAAGAAAATCCACAGGAGAGTTTAACCCACTGCAAATTATCCATCTAAAAAGAGTTAACCTAAGGATAACTTTATGGAATGCATAGCTAACAGCTAAACAAAGCTACCTTTTTTTTTTAATCTTCAAATGAATATGAGTATGTTTAGATGCTGCATAAAAAACATGAGATCCAGCTGCAGTTTTATGTTTCTTCTTCTAATTATAATGTTACAGGTATAGAATCATATGAAAATGATTGTTTTCCCTCACACCTATAGAAAGAGCTTTTGCTGTTTTGCTTGTCTGGTGTTTTTTGCTTCTCTTTTTTTTTTTTTTCCTTACCCTCCTACTCCCCTTTTTTTAAATAGGGAGAGATCAAATTTAACTAGACGTTTTATTGAATATAAACTCACAGGGCTTGGCTTGAACATGAACTATTCACTTGTTACTTAAATGCCTCATTATTCACTCAGTCTGATTCTATCCAAATCCCTGGAAGTTAATATTCTACTTTGCAGTTTATCCCCTGTTATCAGAGCTCCAGTACCTCATTACAGCCTCCAGTGTATCTTTATATGTCAGTCCCAGTGTACAACGCAGCACCTCCTCTCTGACTCCCCCTACACTGCCTTTAACTCTCAGTACACAGAAACCCCAACTCATCTTTCTCATCACTGCAAACAGTGTTCAACTTGAAGTTATATTTCTTTTTCCTTCACATACTTAAAAACATTTTATTTTATTTTTTTAACTCATATGAGGCATCTTTTATCTTTGGGGTAGGTAGGTCTCTCTGCACTTGAACTTTTTTGTAGTTGTAAGAATCTTTTTCAGCTTTTTCATTCTTGTCCTAAGCACAGTAAGTACACACAGAAGCACCAAGCCTGGCAGCAAAATGTTAGAACAGAAAGTACATCGCAGCTGTGTGGTAGTTGTCGTTGGGATTTCCTTTGGCTACTGCCAGCTCGTGGAGGTAAGCATGCAAAAATTCTGGTTGGACACAAAAAGCAGAGCATAAGAACAAATGTTAGGATATCTGGGATGTTAAAACCTGTGATTCCATTCCCAAGAGAGCACAAGGATTTATTGTATACCTGTCTGCTCCACCTCTCCTTTTTCTGATGAAGCGAGCAACATAGAATTTTATGTTAAAAAACAAATCCAGTAAAAGAATCGGATTTGTCATGCACAAGACGAGGGTGTTATTGACTATGCCCATGCCTGCAGAGACATGAGTTTCTTGCCGCAACTCAGGCTGAACGCGAAAGAGGTTACACAGGAAATAGCTACAAGGTCCTCCACAAGGTAGCTGTCTGTAATCTCTATTTTTCTGACAAGTAACTGAATAATTCAAATTTTTAATAATCAATGCTGTTATTGTCTTGTACAATATTTTTCTTAAATCTCCACCGCATTAAATGCATGCACATGAACACACAATGCTCCTACAGAACCTTTGCTGAGGTCTCAAAGAGCTACAAAACAGTAGTGCTGCTGCTCTAACATTGAAAGTATAAACTTGTTTCTTTGAAAAACCGTTTATTTGGAACACCATTTCTAACCACACCACGTGCTACCAAAGCTCAGAATAACACAGGCATAAGGGTTAAAACACTTTCAGTACAAGGAAAAATGAGGCCCACCCTTCTTTATGGCACTGCACCACTTTATCTCCATCAAGACTGTTAAATGATGTTCTTTATATTTCATCTTGCTCCAGGAATATGAATTTGGAGTGGTGGGATCTAATAAGCTTTTTTATTTGTTTGTTCTAAATTAATTATAAATAACCTACATTCGCAACATACTTTAAGAAGATCCTGGAACAGGGGTTAGATATTCTCATGTAATGCGTACAATTACATAGAATTCCTCTATGTTCCCACCAACACCTTTACATTGATGTCTATGTACATCTACCTCACATTTTAGATGGCCAGTCCTGGCTGAAAGTTTCATCTTTTGCTTCACTTAGAAATGCCTCTTAACATTGCTTAAATTATTCTACTGATGGGTTTCTACAAAAACAGATGACTGACAACACCATGTAACACCATGTGCTCAGGAGGCAAATTGGACATATTTTGAAAAGGCAAACAACAATAGACAATTGGGATCGTAGGATAATCTAGATGACAGATTACTGGACTGAGACAGAGGAGACCTATAACCTGACCTGAATGCTGAAAAACCTTTGGCAAACAACCTCATCACCTCTTCTCTCTCCTGTAAAATAGCAATATACATTGAGAATCACTAATGAAAGGTGTTTCAACAAAAAAAAGAGACTACTCCACGGAGAGGCATTCTTACATTCATAGTGAATATTGTGATTATGTATCAAAGCTGTGTTCACTGCTCCTTGCACATACTAATTCTTTCAGTGAATGATTAGCTCTGTAGACCACCCCCACCCAAAGAAATGACTATTCAGGATGTGTGAAAAGAAAACAATACCTGATTTACAGGTCAGCAAAGCCCATCTGAATCTTTTAAATGAAACTAGACCTGTTGGTATCTAACCTGTGCAAGAAACTGAACTTTCCAGTACAAGCTATGCTCTTGACAATACAATAACCCACCAACAGTAAGTGAAAAAAACCCAACAACCAACCAGCTTACAACCAACACTTGCTATTCTTTCCTTCAGATTTCTGATTGATCCACATTCTGCTTTTAAGCACTAGTATTTCTGGATATACAAACTACCTATACAGATTATTTGGTATTCTAGAAAAAGTATAGAATTTCAGTCTACATCAGAGTCACGGTTCCTTTAATAAATGGTAGTGTAAAAGTTATTGCTTACAAGTTTTTTATGAAGGTAAAATAATACTCTGTTTGAGGGATATATACTCTTCAGTAAAAATTCATGCACATTAAAAATACTGATCATCCATAATTAATATGCTGCAAAATAAAACGGTATGTGGTGAAGACATTGTATAGAGGCAAGCTGTAACACAGCTATTCTTAACTTCCAAGCCTCAGGTCTATGAAAGTGAGAGAGAGAATTTTCTTTTTCTCCGTATAACATTGACCATTACTAATTATCTCGGGGGCATCCTCACTGGTAATATTCCAGATGCTGGTATGAGGATGGGGTGATTTTTACAGGTGGTTTATGGTACTGGAACCTATTCTGATTTGCTACAGGTAGAAAACAATGCTTCACATAACCATGATTAAGCTTCTTAACAAAGCAAAAAATGATGCCTAGTGCCAATTTTGTGTCGCAGCTTCTCCAGTAAGAGGAAAAAAAACCCAGACTAAAAAATGGTGGGAGCTTTTGGGAATTGCGCATGGACTTATACCAGATTTCCACACTGCCATATTTATAAATGTGAGAATTTCATTAAATGCTGCTGCTCATTCTGGTTTGCTGACCTTTGTCCTTACGATAACTTGCTAAACCTGATTCATTTCCTTGCCATCTTCCTAAACAAACAAATGAAACAGCCACCTAAGAACACCCTGTAATCTGACTCTTACAACAAGATGAGTAGCAAACTAAAAAAATCCCACCAAAAAACAAAACTAAAATGACCCGAAACAAGTTGTATATGCAGGAGTCAAACATTCAGAGAAATCTGAACGCAGACTAACAGTACTGCATAAAATTAAACTGCAGTTTTACGTTGGAGAACCAATGAAAAGGTTTACTGCAAAAGGAATTCCCTCTTTAGCGTCTTGGCAGCAGCACACATTCATATGTGTGAAAATATAACTCTGTACGTAGAACTTTGATATGGTTCTGGAATTTCGGAGAAATGTAGCACCTGGTTTCACTAGTAAAAAGAGAATGTGTGGAACATCTGACCCAATATCCTCTTACGAGCAAGTCATCATCTTTTTATAGTTTGTTAGAAGTAGAATTAGTAGCTGAGGTTGTACTTAACTTAATACATCCTCCCAGGTTTGTATAATCACACTCTTCTATTTTGAAAGCCCACCTTATGAATTTTGTTAAGAAATCATAAAGTCTTTCATACTCACATTGAACTACAGTGACAACTACAATGAAGACACAGTACCATGTGTCTCTTTTCACTGCCAATTTCATGTCATGTTCATTCTGTGGATGAATAGGCGTAACTATAAAAATCAAAGCCTATAGCCTAAAATTCACACTTTTTGCGAAACAAACTAGTATTTATTTGCTGATAATAATTTTAAGTGTTCTTTTGCCTTATATTCTTTTTTAAGTAATCACTCACCAGCATCTGAGGAATCTGAGGAATGAAAGGCATCATATGCAAAACAATTCAGCTAATTCAAGCAAGTGCAAAACAGATTCAGCAGCGCCGAGATACGTGGCTGGGACTAAAAATAACTAAACTAAGTAAATGTGAGACAGTTTTCCTATCTCCACTTGGTTCCATATCAAGCCCACCTAGGGACAGGTTTGCTTAGAAATTGGACTCCCCTGTTAGCAGTGCACGCAGAGTAAACACTGAAGGTGTTGACTTATAAACTNNAACACTGCAGGTTTTGCCTTATAAACTTAATGATCCCTAGACATTATTTTCTTGTTCTGGATAGCCAGTCAATCCCCGACTGGCTTCCATGAATGTAGTGCTACTATCTGAGAAACAGTGCTACTTGCTGAAAGTATGTGCCTATAAATTTTAGATGTTTTTACTGCATTCCTGGTGAAATATCTACCTTTTCTTTTTTCTCCAAACAGTGAGACAAGTGTTTGCCAAAAATGTAGTGTTTTGGCTCAGAGGGTAAACACAGTTTAACATGCCATCTAAAATGTACATACCTGATAAGTTCTCTACATGAATGGTGATTTCAAGTAATATTGCTACAAATTTTATTTATTAACCAACCAGTAGGCTTGTGTTTAACATTTCTGTTGAAGTATGTTATAATTCAGATAACATGCTGTATTATGCAAGAAGTGTTCTCTCAAAATTAGCACACTTAATTGACAAACTCCAATGGCAAATAGCTGCAGGAAGTCCCAAACCTACCTAACAATTTATACTCAAACAGAAACTTACAGGAGAAATGCTCATTCCTTCGATGTATTTATCTTTTTTTTTTTTTTTTTTTTTAATGGGGCATTTTCCTTTGTGAAAAGTATGCGTGGGGGCTATTTGTGTCAAGTCAATATACCTTGGAAAAATATGGGACAGAGTTCCAAAGTTCTAGTTTTGTTTGTTATTTCAAAGAATATTGCCAACACTTACTTCTGATACATTAAAATGGGAAAATAAATTTACTAAGCTGACTAGCAGACTGGTTGAAAAGGTCAAGATTTTATTTTCTGTCAACAGCTTAAGAGTGAGGACACAACTTATGACTAGACGACTTACTTCACAACGATAAACCAGAATTCCTGCCTGTAGTTTTGAAATAAACGCGGACTGCCTTCCCCGAATGAATAATAATCTATGGCTTTAACTTCAGTATCCAATGGGTTATGTTCTGTCACATTTCTATGCCTCATGTTCAAAGCCTCATGTGACAACTCTAAAACCACAATACATAAATGTATCCTCTTCTTACCAGCAGGTCATTTAGAACATGTACAGAAACAAAGCATAAGCAAATTGTTAAAAAGAACATAAAGAAAATCTACTGACATCTGAACTACCCTTCACATGCTATGAGACATTAATTAGGCTTTAGCTAATGCTGCAGCACTAACAAACCATAGTTATCATAATTGCAACAGAATACTGTGTGGATATCAACTACAATAACAGAGTCACAAAAACTGGATGGGAAAGGATTTCAAGAAGCCATCGTTTTTCATTTCCTGTGCTTTAGAAGTAGCAATGTAGATCCCAGACCTGCTTGGTAATTGCAAATTTGTAATTCCACATGGAAAATTAATTTCATAGACCCTTTTGAACATCTTACATTTTATTTTTAAAATCAAGGGAAAGCATTTTGAAGTGAAAGATTAAAAACCTTGTGTTTGGTATATTTTTGACATTGATTACCACATGCAGACACATAAACAATAAACTGAATCACTTGGTTGTATTGGGTCTGTTTCTTTCAAATACAATATGTATAAGACTCATTGCTATTTTTATATTCTTATATAAAAATTCTATTTCTTATTCTTTATGGCTGTTGGGCAACTGCTGCAACAGAATATGAATGACAGAACCAGCAGCTGTGATTCTACCACATGCTGCAAGAAAAAAACCCAAAAAGCATCTCTAGATGTGCTCTTAAAGTTGTAGTTTTTCTAAGTAATCACAGGCCATGCATTTCTTTGAACGACTCAGGTGAGAGCCAGCGCTCTCGGCAAACTTGACGCAGTTCTTAGCAATAACTTGGAAGAATCAGGGAGTTGTCAAAAAATATCATTAGAGGTTTAGCGATCATTTTCCTTAAATAAGTCACTCCAAATTAGAACCTAATGCTTGCTTTCTTTGATGGTTTTTAGCTATCTGCAGGTGAAAGACTACAAGCCACAAAAGAAATCTGACTTTGTTTGTCATTAATTTTTAATTTGTTTTGAAACATTTTCCAAATATCTTCATAGGATTCATAATTAATTTTAGAGACTGTACAGTACATATCTCTTAGTAGCACAGTGATGGAAAAGTTATTCTAAATATCAAATCCTAGAAATTAGCTTGTATGGTTAGTATTGCTTTCCATACAGTAACAATGAAGGATGGTTTTGAAGTCCATCATGAAGAAAGCTCTCTGGACCTTCAGGAATAATATATAAAAGAAAGCTTATTTCTAGAAGCAGTTAAAGATTTAGTCTTCTACCACCAGTTATGCATTATGAATTTGTCAGAATCTAAATTTAGAGCTAACATATCCGAGACCAATATCTAAGCATGAGTGTA
>VXBO01006278.1:555846-584648 GCA_013400135.1 Rhinoptilus africanus
AAAACAGGGCAAAAGAGAACTGCGAAAGGCACAACATGAGAAACAGGAGAAGGAACGGTAAGAAAGAAAGGGAAAACACGAGGTACAATGAAAGTATTACAAAAAGTCTGTATTCTCAGTGATTTAAAATATGTATGGGTGAGAACATAAATTATCTCTCTACTGAAGTCTACAGAACACAGTAGTGATTTTTGCAAAACAGTAGGAAAGGGCAAAGAGGGAAAAAATAATCCAGTGCTTTAAAAAGCCCTTATTTTCAAAAGAATCTGGCCTTTAAACCCAGTCATGCACAGTCTGCCAGATCTTCATTTATTCTTATGTTCCCTTTTCAGAAGGCTTTCTTTGTTGCTTTAATGAACTTTATTGTTCTGACACTATCAGACAATGGCAAAACAGAGATGTTTTAATTAGCTAAATAATTGAACTTGACTTCGGCAGAAGTCAATATAGGATCTATAAATTTAGTATCTTGCTGGATAGGATACAATGAATGTTGTGGGATATAATGCTTGCAACAAGTTATGAAGAAGGATGAGTGGTTTTAGATTAGCTTTGAACTAAAACATTTCAAGTTTAAGCCTTCTCTCTGCCTATTTCAGAGCTAAGTCCTCAACCTAGGTTTCCAGTTCTTGAGGGAGTGTGCCAGTTAGGCTGTATTACATTCTGGCAGGTATTGATCTCTTTTGTTAAAGCAATTCCACTTTGAATAAACCTGATGGAACATTCATGAAAACAAAGTCTAAGATCCATTCACCCTACTTTCCAGGTGAGCTCAAAGCATGTGAAAGCTTTCTTTCATCCTCCCCCAGAGGACCAACACAGCACCTGAGTGACAAGGTTATTTAATAAACTTCACCAGGCTACAACAGCCAATACCTTTCCAAGACCATTTAGTTTATCTTTATGTTATTTTATTAACTGTAAAGTGTTCAAATCTCCATTTAATCTCATATCCACATGTATTACTCAGTCACTGCACTTTAACGAACACGGCTCTTAGAAGTGTCACTGTATTTGGTTATATCCACTGGATTTATTTTTATCTTCTTCCCCACCCTCTGCTCCCCTCCCTCAAAAAAAGCACGTCCAACTATGATTACTTTATTATCACAGATGCGTTCTCTTTCTCAATGCCAAGTACTTCAGATGGTCACAGGCTATTGAACTGATGCAGAGAAATATAACTCATGGCACTTCTGAGCAACAATATCCAGGGTCGTAACAAGTAGCAAAATGTATTAAATATATTATAGATATCACAGCTTTACTGAAGGACAAAATTATGACACACAGAAAATAAATATTTAGCAGACCTGTGCCACAACTACGTCAAAATTAAGCTGTTAAAAGTACAGACTGATCATTTAAATAAAAAAATAATTTAAGTATTATAGTATTAAGTAGTAAATTCATATATTGAAATGTCACTGAAAACCTGAGATCACAATGACTGTCTGAACTATGGCAAACATTCCTCGAGCTGTTCCTTTATTTACAGTCAGGAATTGTAATTTAAAGTCCTCCTCAAATAGATCTACCTCCAAAATCCTTGCTACTAAATTTTTCTCAAGGGGAATTCTTTATGAGCCAAAACATTGCTACCAAACCCAATGTTCTAAAGAACCAGAAGTACAATGACTTTGTGAGACAAAGGAGAGTTCGAAACTGTATTGAGTTGTTTACAGTACCAATTTAAAAGGTTTCTGAAAGCAATGCATCTCACGTTTAGGTAACAAAGTAATAGCTGCATTAAAAAAAATGCAAGGAAATTATTTTCATCTCTGAAAGGCATATTAAACAACTCACTCTTAACATATTACATTTTTCTTTCTAATTCACACTGCAAAGCATATCAGATACCTAGTATGAACTTGTCCCACAGGAGAAACACCTGGACTTTTACAGGTGATAAACTGTAGTGAAGACTGTAGGGATGAATTTTGCCTGGAGATGAGAGATGTTATGTTTTGAAACATTTAAGAAGATAGCACCATCTCAGAAACATTCTCTTCAAGTGCAAAATTCTTAGGGAGTATATTTGAAAAATCTGAAACTCTGAGATACGTAATGTGAAATTAAGAGCAAAATCTTGTGATTCCACTGCTAGAGGGTTACAGAGGTTGTAGCAATAGACTTTGAGACATGCAGGAAATGGTGAACAAATTACTACTCCAGGCTGGTTTTACTCAACAAGTAGCCCCTCAATTTTCAGAAAACTTCAAAAGCAAAACAAATTTTCAGAATTCTGACCATCTAAATTTTAGTAGCAAATGGTATTCTTTCATCACATTTAAATTGTTTAGAAGTGTATTACACTACATGACAGTAAACCTGCACAACACTTGAACTTAAAACTGGTACAAAATATTTAGGTATGTAATCCTTGTTTAACAAGTAATCTGTAACAAATTAAATAGATAGCCTGTTTCATATCTCATAGTTTTTTATTTATGTGATTAAATGCTAATTAAATTATGAAAATTTCCTCAGAAGTCTAATATAACAGTAGAAATATGGTCACATATTTATGGGCTCTGCTGATTTTAATTAATCACATGGCAAGTAGATTTATCTTTATATGCTCTACCTCAATAGGTGCGCTTTCCACCAACAATCAAATGGGTTTTCTTTATAATTACTCTCAATTAAATACATTTAGTAACAGTAGAACTACATGCTTGCAGATTCTTTAGTCAATGCATTACTTTGGTTCTGGCATTTTAATCCATTTTTTACAATGAGGAGGGATTGAGATTAGCACTAAAAATTACTCATAAAATTCAACTTCCATATACAAAAAAATACTGATGCTTAAGCGTATACTTCAGAAAATCCACAAACCATGAGAACCTCTTTCAGCAATACCCTTTTTAGCTGAGCCCCATCCATCCATCTGCCTGCTTAAATTGCAACTCATTTCATGGGGAAGACAAATGCCAAAAGCTCATCTCACTTTTACCTGTTAGCAAACTGAGGACAACCATCACTAATGCTCCACACATTTTTAAACTTCTCTTTGCAGCCACAAGATTTAGAACTCTACTTAGACTTTACTTCGTAAGACTGAATAGTCTGATCTTATCCCAGAACTTCAGGATGTGTAGCTCTTGACACATGTCCATAGCTGCTATGTCTAAATATGTCTACGTAGCTTCCCTACATGGTTGATGTCTCACTTTGTGTCCTCACAGGATAACTAGTATCAATAAATATGTTATGACAGCCGAAAAATATGCCATCTTATCTGGGGGAGTTTCTCAAAAATTCTTTCACATTATTAAGAATTACAGTAATAATTTTGTAAAAAAAAAAAAAAAATGACTTGAACATGCTTTCTCTCTCTTTTTACTATAACAGAGAAAGTCTCCTGGGAGAGTCACTATTTGCCCTCCAGAATCAGAGTGCTGTGCAGGCACATGCTAGCAGTATCACAATTCAATTACATGGAGGAAGAAGAATTAGAATACTTAAGTCTGTTCACAGTGATGGTATGTTTCACAATAATCGTAATTTTTATGTTACTGCAATTAACGGCAGTTTCACCGCTAAATTCAATAAAAAACATACTTAAACATCTCTGTATCTAGCTGGAAAAAAGACGACTTCCCTGAAACACAAAGTCCAGACTTACAGGAATGATCTTCCAGCATCTGGAATCCTGAATTGAACAGGATTACAGAAGTCAGAGACCTTTTAGACCTTCAAGGGCAAGTACAGAATAAAAGAAGCATTGAATTTAAACTGACACTACTTTTTATGTAGGCCAAAAATATGAGTTCTCTCTGCAGTTTGAAGTCAGAGCTAGACCCACTGGTCTCTAACCAAACACCCTCTTCGATTTCCTGCTGCTGTTTCATTCCTTTTGCTTTCTTAGGGAAATCAGCTACAGACAGCAGCAAAGTCCTACATGTCAATCAGAATATTTTAGAGTTTTCCTTGCTAGACTACATGCAAGGCTCAGGAATGTTAATATGCTTTCAATTTAGAATATAATCTCTCCCCCCAGCCCTGGATTTTGAAACAGAGGCTGCGTCTAAAAATCTTATCCAAGAAGTCTGAGGAAAAGAGACCTTCCCAGCAAAGAAAATTTACAGGGTTTTTTAGGCCCTAGGCATAGGTTAAGGCCATCTCCCCCTTGCTCATAAATGGATGATATACGTTGTCACATAACTTAGTCTATAAGGACCTTTATTAGGGGTTGAGGCCTTACGCAAAAACCTACAGACCAAAAAGTCTCTGGAACTAGCATGATCATAAATGCAGATTATGGGGTTTTTTTGCCATAGCAGTTACCTGCAACTGTACCGTCACCGAATTCAGAAACTGTATATTCCAGAGGAAGGCTTTCCCAGAGGTATAATTTCTCAGAGGTTAACATGCAATTAAAGTAGAAAATTTATTATACTGGATGGAATTTTAAAAAAGCAAACACACAGTCTGTGTCTGAATTACTTTGGAATAGATATTTCTATTAAATCTCCGGTAAAGTACTTCCAATAAATCACAGCATTTGTAATTAGTTATTTCAATGAAGCATGCTCAGCATATCAAATATTCATGAATTGATGATACAAGGCAGAAATCTATGAAATATAGGAGATAATTGAGTTCCTATGTGATTAATCCATCATTGTTTTAGCAACAATAGCATTCTACATCGTCTGTTCAACTTGAAAGTAATGTGTATGTTTTAAAAGGCACAAAACAAGATTTAACAAGCTGGACATCAGTTCAGTGCATAGTGTTTGATTGCTCAGGGAAGACATAGTCCAATTAAATTCACTTTTACTAACAGATGTTTATGTGTCTATTATAAGACTGCTTCTCTTGCAACCAATTGTCAGGTTTTTAAGATATATTTCCGTAAGTTAGCATCTAGCTGGTGAGTGGGGACACACACACGTTTCTGTTTCTAAATAACCTCTGCTTCTACACATCAAAACTCGCACATCAAAAAATGTAAGAATGGGATCTACATCAAAAAGCCACTTAAAATGTATTTGGATATTGGTAAGATATTTTCATGGAGTAGTGTGATCTGAAGGGTCACAACAATCAGATCTAAAAGTGCCTTAAATCTCCTTGTGCTTCCAGAGACTCTCAAAACTCTTTACAAAAAAACAAGACACATTATTTTCCTGTAAAAGTACAGAAGCTTTTATAGTATCTAAAATCATTACTTAAATATTGCCATGTCCAGCCTACTCCAAACATCAAAAAAATCAGTGCTAAAATTAACACAATGTGTTCAACTTTCAACTCCTTGCATTTGCTAAGTCAATCTATAGCTATAACATTTTAAAGTGAACAGGTGAAAGAAATAACTGCAAGAGAACAAAACCAAGAAAAGATCTCCAGCTTTCTGGGCATCTTTCTCAGCCAGGCGCTATAAAAGTAACAGACAGAAGCAGCCTACTGGCTGTCAGTTTTGGATTTTCATCCTTCAGAATGGCTTTCCAAGACTTTATAAAAACTCGAAGTTATGTTTTCTCATATTGTAAGAGTCTGGTTTTAACTGTCTCAAGCGACAAATCTTGTACTACTTCCTTTGGAAGGCTATTCTGCAATCTAAAAATAGAACAGGAGAAATGAGTAGTTAATAGGTAGCACTTACACAGTCTTTTATATGCTTAAGGAGCTCTACAAACATGACATAGTTTTGAACGACATCTGTCAGCTGTGGCCATATTTAAACTGAAGACATTTCTTCATATGCCCTTATCTCATCTAGTCAATAAAACATTCAAAGTATCTTTGGCGTCAGGCACTCGCAATGTTGTGACCCAGGTAGAGCCCGCCTCTAGCTTCATCACGGACTCTGGTGCAAGGCAGGCAAAGCGAATGAGCAGAGCTATCCGTCAGGCCACAGTAAGATAATACAATTCAGTCACTCTAACAAAAAACCTGAGAACAGAAATTTCATTCAAGCACCATCAATAGATGACAGCTTCTGCCTTGTCCAGAAAATACCTTCTACAAGCCCAATGGAAGGCTTCTTTCTTTCACTCTTCTCCCCACCTTCCAGACTAGAAAATGTTTTTTATTTTTTTCATTCTCTGGTCTTAATCTCTTATTTTATTGTATAATTATTTGATATCATATATATTATTCAAACAGTAAGCTTTATTACAATCTTATTATATTACCATATTTACTATATTACCAGTATCATGACTTTGTTACCATTGGCTACTGGAAATTTTCAAAAGTACGTGAACTTGTTGGTTTTGTAGGATCTGTGCATTTTTATGGGAAGGTGAGTTTCCATCCTTAAAAACGAAACAATTTTGTTTGTGCAAACTACTCATCATCACAAGTGAGTTGTTTCACATAAGCGTGAGCAAGAATTCTCCAGAAAAAGTTGCCCGGTCTCTTAGTTTAGAAACAACCCATCTGAATTACATGTTCTTGGAAAAAGCTGTTGCAGCATTTTACAGGAACAATTTCACAAACATTTCCTGGATCATATTTGAGGGAATTCCCATTAAAAACCCTCAAGAAGCTAGGACTTGCTGCTGAGAAAACTCCACATCACTTTCACCTGGTTATAAAGAGGCCCTTAGCTCTGTTCCCAAGTAGCCCATCCCCAGTTCTAAGTACTCATCACAAGTCAGTTTGTAAATACTATGCTGTTCCAACAAAACAAAAGGTTTATCCATACACCTTGTGAAGGGAGGCACCACAGTGCGTACACAAGGCTTAAAGAAAAACTTTCGTTCTTTCATTTTGTAGCTAATATTCATGTTGATTACAAATGAAATCCTAAATCAACCCCTAAGGATCCACCATACCGAAAAATGACAGGCAAATACCACAGGTCACCGCTATCCTCAGTGAATATTTAGTTACAGTAGGTACTCACAGGCACCTGGAGAACACTTGAATTACTGAAAGTTATTGACATTCTTTTCAGAAGAAGCTACCATAAGTGAGAAAGGGGTATTCCCTCACCACTGCACCCCCCCCAATCATTCATTATTAACTCCTCAGATTGTGTTTACAATTAAAATTTATGAGGATTCTCCTAGTTTTCTAATTCATACAACAGAACATTCTGGTGACAACTAGAAAGTACTTAGGCACTTAACAACATATCTAGGTCATACTTCATGGCTTTATGCTGTGCCCAATACTATTAACATCCTTATGAACTCTTTCACACCCTACCACTCCAAATTTTCTGAATTCCTTCCTGATAAGGGCATTTTTTCCCCTGCTGCTAGCAATTCCCAGTAGAAGTCTTTAAGTCTTGGTCCCTCTTATCCCTTCATCTTTTTCAGATCAAAAAAGAGGTCAACAGTTTTTTAATTAGAATTTTTGCCTGAACTTTTCACTCACAGTACTCCCCAAATCATCTAAGCCATTGGAAAAAAAAAAAAAAAAAAAAGTTGTCCGTTTCTGTAGCAAGACTCTTTAGCTCCCCTAATTATCTTCTACACTGCATCACTCTTCTTCATTGTTGCTTGAAACCCTCTGAACAGAAAACCAGCTCTATAGTTTTGCCTTAGTATCTTCAATTTCTGAAGCTGTCATTGGTAGTTAGTGTCAACATAAATAATACAGTTTAGTGTTTGAGAGAATGTCTTTTTAACAGCTGGCTGTATCCCAGTGTTACCATTTACTGTTAGTCACAAAGCTTTCCTCTCCATTGGAGAGTCTTGGTGTTTGCCTTTCCCTGCACAGTCTTAGGACAATACTCTTTGACAACATGAGAAACACTACGCTACTTTTTATGGATTTATAAAGTCAATTTCTGCCTATGGAGACTAATTTGTTTTTTATTACAGGTAGCATAACTGACTGTTCTTCATCACCAGCAGAAGCATTTACCTGGCTCGATACAAGCAGTGCTTTTAATGCCATATAGGTTTTTTAGTGCACTGTGATGCTTTTCAACAGTAAATGCGACATCTTACCTCTGCATTGTTTCTGGGAAAATTGATCGTGTTGCCCTATGTCAACCCACACATTCAAAAGTGCAATATCTAAATTCATTTTAATGACTGTACCTTTCACCTGCTCACTTGGTCGCTATAAATATTCCCAGAAAATTTCACTATGAAGAAATGGGCCTAGCATCCTTTTCAATACACTTTTAATTTTGTTAACTTTCCTAGTCCTAAATAAGTATGCGCTTTGGAAGCATTTATGAAACTTTTTCTAAATACAACCTACATGCAGAGCACTTGGACCCTGTTCTGTTTTACTTATAGATCCATCAGAAGAAAACATCATAACAAAGCTACTGTTGGCGCAGCTGCTATTTGTTTATTTATTTATTTTACTTATTTCTTTAATACCAAGCACTTTATTTGTTCATGCATCTTACATCAAGTTTCCTCCTGCCATCTTCTTTGGTCATGTTACTTCATGAAGTGATGTTTCAAATTAGATTTTGACTCCAAAACTATCATAAACAAGTATTACAAAGTTCAAAATTTAGACGGTTGCTTAAAGAAATAACGTGAAAGGAATACAAGATTCTTTATTTCAAAACTGAAACAGTCATATATAAAGACAATATTATATGATCTGCCTTTAGGTTTAACATCCTTAGTAAACACTTCAACGGGACCTCTTTGTTAAGAAAGGATTATTGGTTTAAACTTCCTATTCCTTTAACAGCATTCAAAAGTCTTTATAGACATATTATTGCATCTATAAATGAAAACATCTTAATGGTAATGTGTACAAATATATTCTGACTATTACTATTAACAGGTCATTGGACAAAGAAAAAAAAATTTTAAAAAAACAGATTTTATAGGCAGACTGCTTTCTTCTAATAACTGGCCTTTCTGGCTGAGAGGCCAGACTCTCAATCACGCTTCTTAACTGATACCAGATTAGCCCCTCAGTTAAAGATGACTCTCAGTTCCCAGTAATGCTCTGCCTAAAGTGAGGCCTGGCCTTGTACACATCTAGGAAAAACTGTATTTTTATATTTGAAGCTTCTCAGAGAGGCAGATCTTTGCCTTTGAAATGCAACTATCGGTCAGTGACTTTGCTGGCAGAAAGGTGAAAAAATCCAAAGCTTGTGCTACGTTTTACACAATAAAATTGCACAAAACAAACCTGATGTGCATAATAGATTATGTTACATATCTCAAATTACACATGCACAGGTAAATTTTTCAAAAAGGTGACCTTCTATAATTTCTTATGCATTCTAGAGCAGTGTTAAAAATCCATTTAACGTTTGAAATTCAGATGGTTACAGTTATAAAGCTGCTGACTCATACCATCTGAAAATGTAATAGCAAGAAAGATCTTAACTTGATGCTTGATTTAATAATTTATAGAAATTATAAAGGTTCAGTAAGTTAAGTCTGTGCTATTTAGATGCACTTGTACAGAATTTCGCAGAGATTTGAGCAATTAATATTACTTATATTTAGCCTGCTTTCACATTTTTTAATTCAACCACCATGTTCCATCAAAACATCTCAAAGCTACTCTATTTTTCTCAAAATCCAGGGGAGGAGGTGGAAGGGCAAAACAATAAAGGCATCACTGTGTGTGTTTTGCAGGTAGATGGACTGTAATCCAGAATCAAGTCTAATGAGGATCAACTGTCTCTAATATAAGGTCAAATTCTGCAAAGCACACCTGTATGACCCTGGATAAGCTTCAAAGCAAAACGTGACTGCTGAATTGACACAAAGAAAGCATGTAACCTGAAGACTTGGGGTGGTTTTTTTAGTAAGTAAAAACGAAGAACAAAACCTTTTGAGTTGGTAGTAGTTTATAACTCAATTAAGAGAAAAACACAGACATGAAGAGGCATAAAACCTTGAGAGGGAAACCAAAATGAGTTGGAAGGTAGCAGTTTAGAAAGATCAAGAATCACCGTATTCCAACAAGCAACCCAGGCCAACACCTTCCCATGTGACCGATGGCTTCCTGGCCAGCAGCAACTCATGGGTGACTCCAAGGATGGTAAACATATTAGCCTATATTAATTCCAGCCTTCTGTATTAGCAAATAAATAGCTCTTCTCTATACAATCAAAACTTTATCTTCTATTCATTATGACCATTACTTATTATTCCTTAACTTTTTTGCCCCAAACTAACAATAGCATATTCTTTGAGTCCCAACTGGAAAATTATCAACACCCAGTGCTTTGTTATTCCTGAGGGATCCGACTGCCCTCTGAATTTCAACACATTCTAGTTCTTTACACACAATTCAGTTGTTTAGAACATAGCTGTCTATCTCTACTCATTTACCCATTAAGACTCTCACTACGCTGCTACCTCAAACTTTCTATAATTCATTGTTGATAACTGTTTTGGATTCTCAGCTCATTTACTCTCACACTCTTTCATACTACTGCCTAGCCTGTTCCTCAAGGATTCAATCCTATAATCAATTATCATCCCAGTGTTTTATACTCTTCTCAAAGAAAGAGAGAGATGCTGGATGTATTACCACCACTTACATTTTTATTATGTATAATTATTAAGTAACACATAGAAACTAAACAGAAGGTTCAATGTAGTAAAGGGACTTAGATTTGTGCCTGAAATTACCCGTTGAGAAAAAAAATAAAATCTCTTTTTATGTATCCGCCCCTCATTCAGCTCGTGGCAGCAATTTACTGTCATTCCAGCAAAACAACAGAATTGCTACCTAAGGAAGCCCATACCACTTTGGGAGGGGAAATAAAAAAGGGGCTGGGGGTGTGTGGGGTGTTTAGTTGGTTTGGTATGGGGTTTTTTTGGGGGGGTGGGGGAATGCTTCTGGGTTTTTTTTAAGTGGGTCCAATAATCTATAGGGTAGCATGTAAAATTCCATGCTAAAACCAAATTATGGATACTTAAGCTTTTCAAAGAGGAAGAATGGTAAAGTAGAGAACGTAGCCTGGCCACAAGCTACAATGCTGTTGTACTGTCCCAGCACCTAAGAGGCACAAAGAGTTCCTGGCTACATGCATTTTTATACCTTCAGAACTCTAGTTGCACAAGAGTGAAAAACATCTGAACTTCATTATTTTTCAAGGAAATTATGCATTCCCTGTCCACTTCTGTCACAAGGACCTTTGACAGCAATTTAACACCCTGTTAATGTTGAATTTTCTTGCCAAGTACTTCTCCCCCATTTACCTTAGCATGACTTCAGGGAAAGATTTCTTCGTAATATCTGATTCTAATCCCATGAAAATGCACCATTTCACAAGGACACCAAAACATTTATGCTCCAGTACGCTCCTACAAAATATCCACAGGGTAACATTAATGCTGTCTGAGACCTCGTAAAAGTCTTCCCACATCAGGAAATAACTCAAACATGTGCAAATGTAAAGAGGAATATACCCATTACTGATGGTCCCCCCAAAAACCCTTCAGTTGCACTTCTGATCTGCTGCTTCTTCTCTATTAAACCACACAAATATAACTTGTTGTATTGTATTTTATCTTCACAGTATTAATTAACCTATGGATAACTGTGAATGTACATTATCTGCACTCCACATCAGTCTTCAATTTCTTCACGCAATCTTAAAACCGTCTTGTTCTTCATACTTCAAGATATTCTCATGGTCCCTTTTTGATTCCCGCTACTCTATCTCTGATATCCCACCAGGTATCAACATGATCTGTAACCTTTACGCAGTTTTCTAAAGCCTAAGACCTCTTCTTTGTTAGTGGATACTCCTATCGGTATTTTAAATTCCTCACAGATATCTGTAGCAGTTTTTTCAGCTGATTCTTTATTGTGATATGGCTCCTTCTCAGCCCCAATCTCACAGGATGGGGGGCTCAGCCGCAGTCAGCTCTCCTTTATTATCCAATAAAGCTGGATGGCAATGTTCAGCAGTGTGCCTTGAACTGGCAAACTAATGCATTTCATACAACTGCTTTTAGTATCATTCCCTGATAAACAATTTCCCAACATTTTTCTTTCCTATTGACTCAGGTATAAATGAAAACCACATAAACAACAAAGTACCTGAACAGAAGGCTACATTCTGTTTACAGCTGTTCCTACTGCTTTTGGACAATTCCAAATCTTTCAGACCAGTCAGAAATTGGTTTGAGAGGGAGCTTGACTCATCAGGATCTGACAACCTGGAACACCTGCCCAAAAGCTGAAGGCTTACCAGCCCAACCTCTTACTTTTTCCAATAAACTGGATCTGAGCTACGACTCAAACTCCCTCCGGCCTTCAACCGAGCCTGTTGCTGAGAAGCAGCTGATAGCCACCTGTATACGTTGAACACCATAACTACACTTGGCGTAGTTCTATCTGCTCAGGTCTTTCAGTTTAGCCAACATATTGAATGCCGTTCTTGTATTGCCTAAACAAAGATAGACATACTCCATATTCCATTAATAGGTATGATCATTGCACAGTATTTTCTTGTAATTGAGTATAATGCATGCTTTGGTGTTAGTTGTAGTCATGTGCCGCAGCAGATTCATGTCTGCAGCATTCCTGGACATACAGATGGGATATTAGGGCAGAAGCAGAAGGACCTGTAGCTATCACGCCTCTCTTCTTTTCAGCTCTCCGCAAGTTAGCTTTCTATACCCTGACTGGAAGACAGGAGGCCTTTCCCTCACAGCTAAAATGGGGTCAGGAGGGTAAGTCAGTCTTGATTTAAGCTTGTTTTGCAGCAAAGCATAAATACATTGCAAAGTTTAACTTCTATTCCCCTAGTTCCTAGTACTTGGGCTTCATTTGTGAGATGTTTCCTTTACTGAAAAGATGGGCTCTCTCATACGTCTCTTCCCGGTGATCCTTATTATCACATGCTATTTATAAATCTGATTTTAGTTCTATAAGTAATTCTAAAATTTTAACAAAAAAGGTACCCTGAAACAAAAATATAATGAAGGCAAACAACCAAGGAAAGGATAATTGGATTTTTCTCAGGCTATGCTAATCTGTAGACTATAAATGCTCTCTGGTTACACTTGAATACTGGTAATTTGCATGTAGCTGGGAGCACTGGCATGAACCACTAACATATTAGATCACGACACCTGACACTAAGAGCTCTTTCAGAAATCTAGCATTTCATACTGGAATAAGTTGATGTAGCATACTTAGACGCATAAAACTGTACTTTTTCTACAACTATAAATCAGCGGAGATTACTTCTAATACAGTGTAAAAAAATTAAGTGTGCAAGTATTTGATCAAATGTTTCCAGTAAGCAGAAGCTAACTACAAGCTATATATGCAATAGCTGTTTATGCCTTGCTTGGCAAAAACAATCATTCAGACATTGGTATTCAGACAGGAAAGTGGTTGTCAAGATCAAAATGCTAATCATTGCTTGCTGAGAAATTCCGTTGTTCCCAGCTGTAGTGAAAGCAACATGTAGCTAGAAGCAGCTGCAGCGCATTATCACTAGCTAGTCTTAACTGAAGTAGGATTCCTAAGCAAGTGTATCAGCAAATGGTCACCACTGAGTCCCAGAAAATTAACAGAGCATGGGATTACAAAGCTTGTATTGAACATTTAAAAATTTAAAAAATTAAATTGGCTTTAAAAGGATTTTAGTTCCTAAATCACAATGCCACCTTTTCAATCAGCAAAAGGAAATGCATTATCTGTGATTTCCAATAATGATTCTTTCTTTGAACAAATGATTTCCTCATTGAGTCCAGAATAAGTTGTGTTATTCAGTTATATTAACACACCGTATTAAGTCATACATCCATAAATTCTCAAATCTATTTTTCCTAATAATACCATTTCTGTAAAAAAAAATATATATTTTTTTTTTTATTACTGGGTATTTTTATCTAGCTTAAATATTTTGAAAAAGAGCAAAGTATAAGGATTAAGTGTGTAAGAGATTAAAAAAAGGACAAGTCTAGACACAACCACTGTTTCAGATTTAGCCTGCAATCAGGCTTATGTGTATGTAAGTTCCAGGGATCTCAGTTGAGTAGCAGCGTTCAGACGTATTCTCTGTATCAACACTATGCGTTTAATTACTATTTTATATACTGTTTTCCACCAATCCATTCGAACGCTTCACACTTGCAAAGAAATTTAAGGGAAATGTGTATATAAAAGCCTCTAAAGAAAACCTGGACAGAATTTTATCATCATGAATTCTATACATTAAAGTTATCATCACAAACGGGGTTTAATACCAAATAATCACTGATTTTTGAATGTAAGTTTCAAAACTTACACTGTAGAAGAGTATCTTATTTTTGCACATCTCACAAGAAGTTTCACTAAATCAATTCACTAAATTATTTATCAATACACACTAATTAGATGTTTTGTATTTACCCCAATAGGTTTCACTGACCCGACAGTTCATGAGCGCTATACTTTTCAAATGGATTCCTCAGTGAAACAAGTTGTAACATCCCTAGGAAAGTCCAAATATTGCCTACTACACCCATAAAATACATGTCCAGTACATACGACTGAAATGAAGATCATTCTAATGCAGCTTCTGAGGAGAATATCAAGTATCTTTTCAACAACAGTGTTGTATTTTCTTGGATATTGCACATAAAATTCAGAGTAAAAGCGAAATGTTATTCTGGCAACAAGCAACTTTTTGAATCATCAGATCCTGAGCACCTCTCTGAGATGCCTGAAGAGTAATAAGGTACAGCAGAACTGCTCTGCGTCTACTACTTCAAAATTTATCACTCATTCTGTGAAGGTGAAATCACTTGTTTTCCACCTCCTGCTTACACAGAGATGCATCCATTTTTTTTCTTCAATTTTAAGTTAGCACAGTCATCTCACTGTTTTAGAGCAGTGAAACACTTATGACAGAGCCAATAAGCAATTCTAACAGGTTTTAAACTAAATTCGAATGCAACTTTTGACACTCCATACAGTTTCAGCCTGTGCAAACCACCAAAGTTACATTAAAGTCGGGCAAAGTCTGAAGTGTAACTTGAGAGTTCCCAAATGCCACTGCAAAGCAGTAAGACAGTGTTTGTCTATAGATTTGATCCTGATTGTAAATAAGCAATACTATTCACAGACTTGCGAACATCAGAGTCACAGGCTTGACGAGAACTTACCTTAAGGATCAATGGTTGCCTTGTGTCCTCTAGGGCAATTAAGATGTAGGACACTGAATCTTCCAAGGAATAGCATGTGATTTGCAGCGATCATCTTGAAATGATAGACAAGATCCTTCCCTGCACCCCAGCCACTTGTGTCTAGGACAATCAAAGACAGCACTCGGGGATAAATAAAACCCTCAGATGGCTGACACACGTGCTTCTTTCTCTCTCTCTCAAACATTTGGCTGCTGAAACACCCTTTTCCAAGCACCACAAAGAAACAGGGCCCTGTTACGCACGGCTGCATTAGGATCAGCAGAGAGGTGAACTAGAAGCAATCTTAACCTTTGTAATAAAAGACAGTTTTGGTCACACCTCTTTTCCAAAATGAAGCCCCAGGTTCTGAAAGTTTTAAGTGTACGCAAAATATCTTTAAGTGTATGGAAAAAATAAGAGTAAGAGTATCATCAGCCAGTGACCCTAAAAGGCTGAAGAACAACGTCTACCAAAGGTTAGATGTTCTCCCCATATACTTGCCACTTCACAATATGCCTTTACAGCTCACTCACAGAAAAACACTCCCAGACAGAAAGTTGCAGCTATACAAAAACAAGGCAATGGCAGCAATTTTCAGAGTTGAGGAATTTGCAACTTAAACAGACTTGTAACAAAGGCAAACCTCTGCCTTTGTTGCAGGGTTAGAAATTCAAGGAAAAATAAACACCTTTCTGCAAATAAAAGATAGAGTGCCACCAGATAAGTGAAATACTGGTTTATATTATTTGCATACTCATATCAAGATGTGTTTGAAGTGTAGATGTTAAAAAAAGAAAAAAGGCACCTAGCTTCCAAGAAAATAAATAGACAAGCAGTCAAATACTTGTTAAATACAGTGGTAACTTGGCAGAAAAGTCAAAGAAAAATAAGCTGCAGAACACATTTATTTGAAAAACTTTTATCAGAATGCCATTTTTTCATTCACAAATAGCTTTATGGCCCCAAGAACCAGAGTACCCACTTGAAACCAGGCAGATACTTAATACAAAAATGTAGTGAAAACATATAAAGAACATCATTGTTAAGCACTATAATGAAACTGCTATATTGAAAGATACACTTGATCAGTCTACGGTTCAGAATGTCACGTTAAATTCTCATGGCATGGCACAAGCTTTCTCCCTAGTTTCCAAGAAATGATCTGGCACCATGTTTTTTAGGTTGTTGTTGCTTTAAGGCTTTTTATGTTTTAACATATGGATATCATACCTCAGGATACAGCACCAGGCAGCAGCCAAGCCAACGATTACTTGATTCCAAACGATGCAAACCTTTTCTCCATCACTACCCACATCCTACCATTACCTCCTATGCCTCAAGACCAATAATCCTTTGACTTCATGGCGTTCACTAGATAAGCTACAAAAATACCTAATTATATTTCCACTGAGTTCAGTCCCTATCGCCTTAACTCTTTCATGTGGCTCACCACGAGGTGAGGTGAGCACAGAGGGTGGCACAAAGGAAACACTGCTACCTTGCCAGCATCTTTTAGACAGCAAATAGAGCGCTAATCAAGTCAGCTGTATTGCAAAGCTGCACCTGAAGCCAATACCTTCCACTGAAATTAACAGGATTCAGATGTCTAACCAGCAAATCAAATATCATACCTACCCAAACTAGCTAGATACCTAATTGTGATTAAGATTCTAATGTTTATTATGCCCATTCCCAATTCTGTTATTTGTAAAATAGGAACAATAGTATGTCTGTATATATGGTACTCAATCTGATAGTAGAGAGTGCAAAAATCTTTTGGATAAGATTTTAATTAACTGAACATTAAAAAAAATAATACAGTGCTATTGTGTGCATATATAATAATAGTTGCTGTAAATGAAGCCAGACTGATGAATATATTGTATGTTTCAGGACCTTTAGCCTAACTTCCCCGTAGAACCTTTCAGATTTTCAAGAGTTTGAGACAAAAGCAGCTTGAAGGGGAGTCAAGCTGGTCCTTAGGTGGATCAATTCACTGCTCTTACCCATCTTCATTATAAGGACCCAATCGAAAGCTACATAGAGCACGGTGAATTATCATCTTGAAGTAACCCCCCTGCTTTTTAGACCCAAAATATGAAAAGAAGCCATCCTACAAAGTGTTGATTGAAGACACAATTTCAACATTTTTCTGCACTGTAATCCACGTTTGCTTGTTATCAACACAGGCACTTACAGCTGTTAAACCTACATTCCTAGGAATGCCAGACACATTATAATTGCAAGTATATTCATATGCCCGTCAGACAACCGGTACTTTCTAAAAGCTCATCTTTACCTGCAGTTCCTCAACTTCAGAAAAGACAGTGACTCTGCAGCAGGATGACCAGAAGTGGGTGAGTGCATGCAAGCTAGTAATGCTTTTTATAACTTCTGAACTTTCATTGGAAGCCAAATGCTCCTGCATCTAAAGAACTGCTTACAATGTTTTGCTTTTCTAACATTCTTACTGCTCCACAGTTAAAAAAAACCCCAAACAAACCCCAGAATAAATAAAAATCACTAAACCAAAGCAAGTTCCTCTTAAACAACTACCCTAAAAATGAGGAAAAGTCATCTTGAGCTGTTGGTCTTCCTTCGCTTGCTATTAGACAGCCACTGAAAGCAAACACAGATTTAATGTAGTATCAGCAAAAAGAAAAAAAGAAAAAACCCTACAAACGAACCCACAGGAAATGAAGGAGTATGAGATCCTATTGCAGTATAATTTGAACTTATTAGCAATAAAACATAGGTATGTGTTATAGCTCAAAATTGATTGCATTTTTATGCATTTACAAGCACGTATATTTAGAGAACAGACAAACAGTGACTCGTCTTCTCCTGCCTTAATACTCCAGGAATTAATTTATCTATGAATTATTTTATGAACACCGTGCTTTAATCTAGCAAATTATTTACAAGATACGATACTTTATGCATATAGACGTCACCATGAAAGTAAAAAATAATAAAAACATCATATTTTGCACACTGTGCCTCAGTTCCCCAAGTCTGTATTTTCTTTTTCTACCATGTTTTTTGTCTCCTAGTTTTACTACAACTTTTTCAGATTGCTGCCATGTGATACATGGAAAAGGTATTTGTAATATACATAGAGATAGGCACACAGGTTTTTATATATACGCATATACATACCTATGTCTGTGGGTGCGTGCATATACACAAACGTGGGGAAAATTATTTCCTTAACTCTCAAGAAAATGAGTAGAGTTTTTATTTTCCAATTGGCACTGAACAGAGAAGCGTACAAAAAGCAAAAAATTCACTGGCAGACAATCTGGTAGATCTATGCCAAACATGGGTTTGAGCAGGATGAACTCCATGTGCTTCTCACCTTATGACAATATTTATACATAATTCTTTTGGTAAGCGTTGTTTTTGCTTGCCCCTGCCATTCCATGTAAAGTTCACATTCGTTCATGTGTCTGAACATTGGAATAAAGAAAGTGTTTGAAAAATTCTGAGCAGGAATTTCTGAGTACTATTCTGCGTTGATACTTGTTCACATTAGACTGTGCCAATGTTATGGAACACTGAATATATTTACTGTGACAAGTGATCTAGTCACAAAGCTAAATCTCTAGGGAATGATGATTTTGCCCATCTGTCCAGGACTAGAAAGTAGACTGTGCTTATACCACAGTATTTCATTTTTCATGTGTCAGTCTGAGCATGCTAAAGCTGCATATCTATCACATGCCACAGAGAAAGTTACAGATAAGGAAAACATGCAATGTAGCTGCAATCATGACACACCACTCTTGTTATAATTTATTGGAAAGGTTGTTCCATATACTGTAAGTGGATAGAACAAGGATATCGAATAATAAATTTTAATGTAAATGTAATAGTTTTACTCTTCTAAAAGTAAAATTAAAAGTAGGGGTTTATTGCAATTAATATTTACAGATTTGTAATATATTTCAGTTGGAACTCAGCTCAACCTGAGTTGAAGAGAGCTCTGTTTATGAATACTGTGTTTTTTTCCAGATAGAACATTTGAGGTAACCTCATTTTAATTTGTACCTAGCCTGTTTGACCAATGAGCATCTAACAAGTCAAAAAATTAGATTTTTCACTTGAGCTGTCACAAGTTATGGACCTTCCCCTAGCTGCCTTGGGAAGCCATCAAGGCGGCAAAACGGTTTCCCCACAACCTGCTTGAAGCCCAGTTCCAAAGAAATTATTAAATTCTAAATTAAATATACCACGAGCTATGTTAAAATTTGACAGGATAATTTGCAGAGCACACGAGAAAATTCTGGAGATAAGAAATGAAAAATAGATTCACTGCAAGTAGAGTAACTGTTGTATGCTTTGCACTTAACACATGTAACCTTAGAATCACATGCACATTAATATTCAAACAATGAGGCTTACAAAATATCTGAGGCCTTAAACATCCTGTAGTGCTTCTGAGGCCTCACTAGGGACATATACCCTTGGTATCAAGGTTATGAACATACTGCTAGTAGAACAAAACAGGATTATCTTCCTCATTCTCTTCCCATCAGACAAATATACACACAGGCATACATGTAATCCTTGCAAAATTGTCTAGCGCCTGTATCAGCTAATTTAACTTTCCCTAAATCTCAAACACTACCTAGTAGCAAGGAAACTAATAGATTTGTCTGGCATCGTGTTCATCACTACATTCCTAAAATAAGTTTTCATATTCCTAAGCATAAAGAAAAATGTGAAAATTGTTCCCCCAAATTCAGGTCCATTAGTATTTTATTGTGAAGGTAAATAGGGAATCCTCTAACAGTCCAGAAGTGCTTCAAGTAATTCAATTTTGAAGAAAGTCTTAATAATATATGTAGCAGCATTTTACCTGTAGTAGCAGTAATATTGATCTCACACCATTAAGGTTTGCAGCATTTTTAAAACCCATTACCTTCCTGCATATTAGCTCTCACTAGCAGAGAGGACATCACTTTCACTGTTAACTTCTGGCAGACATCAACACAAAAAGGTAATTCTACCTGTTAGAGTGTCTGCCTGACTGCTTGATAATGTCAATCAATAAGCAAAATAATCACTTTCTTACAGTTACCATAAAACAAGATGTCTGTTACCAATTCAAATACAAAAGTTGTATTTCTGTGTTCAAAATATTAATGAGCCTTAAGAGACTCACTCATACATTTACTAACATATATTTCATGAATGTCAATAGATACTTTATAAAGTATAAAAGGTAGTGGATTAGCGTAACAGTAGCTGGATGACACCAGAATGGATTTACAACACTGATGGCCAGTGCATACAGCAGGTCATCGCAGACCCTACTGAATCATAAAAGAAAGACCTGTCAAGTTTCAGATAAAGCTGGCACTTGATGATGATAAATTATTTACTAAGCCTTCTTGTTGAACCATTAGGGAAATCCTTTCTTCTTCCTTCACCATCCATTCAACTCAAGAGAACACTACGTGCTTATTTTAAAACAATGTATAGCAAGAAAAAGCACATTTTCAGAACAACACGCAATGATGGAAGTCAATAGGAGGATAGTAGCTAGGGAAAATCCTGGGCTACAAATCTGAAAGTGTTGGGATTTTCATCAGCAATGTCAAAATTGTTCCAAATAGCTTAGCTTGTGAAAGGTTATAATTAGGTTAGCAAGGGGCCTGGGTGAGTGTGAAAGTATTGAGAATGCACATGTCAAAAAATAATTTTAAACGCATTGCTGCACCTCTGGTATCCATGTTTTTCCTCGGAGTTCTTAGGACTTCCCAGGAATGCCAGAAGAAAGGCAGATCTACCTTAGTTCCCACACAAATTTAGAGGATGGTTAGGCCAGAAATAATTTGGGAATAGTCAGCATTGCTTTCTTATACTATCAAATTTTGCGCCCTGCCTACCCATTCCTCAAGAACAGCCTGCTACTGAGGTCGGAGCTGTGCATGCAGTTACCTAAAGATTTCAAATCCCCCAAGAAATTCAGCTCCACTGTCAATTTGTCTGGGTATACAGATGAAACTCAAAAAATGCAACTGTGAAACATGTTTCTAGGTTCACGAAACATCTCTAGCAGTAACTATGGACCTCAGAAGATTTTGGACACGCTCGGTTCAAGCCCATTATGAAAAGTTGGTATTAACAGAAATATTTAATTTAAAAGTTACATAGTATTTGCCCAAATACATAAGATGATTTTGAAAGTGAAATAGTGATTTATTATTCTTCAAAGGCAAAACCCAATTTTTAACAGGCTACAAATTTCACTCACTATAGTAAAACTAACACACTTCAAAGTTGCATCAGTAAACATTTAAACTGCTCTGGGATAGGATATACTCTAATCCACTAAAAACTGAAATATCTTAAAGGAAACAAGTATGTAGCATACAGTGTCCATTAGTGCATTAATACTAAATGAACCCACTACATTGTTTCCATCTACTAACATAAATGTTGATTATAGGGTGCTGAGAAATCCATAATTTATATATGTCAAGAGAAAAGACAATATCCATAATCTTTCACAACAATTCACGTTTTAAAATAGATCAGTGATTCCATACATTCCGTGTATAGATTTCCCAATCTTAAATTAGACCAGGCAAGCATACAGTTTCACCTACAAACTTCTCAAGTGAAAAAAACCCTATCTATAAACCTCAAAAACATACAAATAAAAAAAAAAACCACAGAGACAACTGCTGCTGGGGCGAATCTGTTATTCTGTTTAAGTCACTGAACCTATGGAAACTTACACCAATATTAGATTTGTCTCTGCAAAATTGCAACAATATCTATATGCAGGTAGTTGTTTGATCTCTAAACACTAAAACATACACATATTTACACCATGTTTTTAACAAATACTCCAATTGAACCTAAAAAATACAGCTTGAGGGGTAAAATTCACTTATCAAAAATCACATACTAGCCCTATTTATTTTAAACTTTGAAGCCATGTAAGAGAGTGAAACAGATTTTAATATGTACTTGTCGACATTGCCTAGGTACTTTGTCATGATAAACAAGAGTAATTATGATCAGGATTCTTGCATACAGTAAGCTGAAGAAAGACTTAGAAAACTTTAGTCCCTTACAAATTCGCCTACAAAAATAAACAAGTATGCACTTCAATCCATTATTAACAACCTCATGAAAAGTTGCAAAGTTTAAAGTTGATGTTATGTGTATAAGTTACATACAGAACTATTTTTCCCATTAGATTTCAACATGCTGTAAGATTGTACTTAGTGCTATAACGACGCTAGAAGACACCTTCAGATACTTGCTGAGGGACTGCTGTCTTGTTTGGAATGCCAGAATTCACAGTGTAGGTGGATTTTTCACCCAACATCCACTGAGACTTGGCAGTACCATGGAAGAAGTGACAATCTTATCCTGAACAGAAAACAACAGAGTTACTGATCACCTATTAATAGAGCACCTGCCTTACTCTGCTCTGCTGAAGGTACAGCGTGTGACCCCTGGGAAAGATCTTCCAGCCCATGCTGCAGCACCTATCCAGTGTTGCAAGTTCTTCAAAGACATTAAAAACCACAGTAAGAACTGTTATTTTTAAAATGCAGCCATAACTGAGTTCCTTAATAAAGGAAGAGAAGTAGTATAGATACAAGAAGCTCAGTTTTCACCCAGTATCTTCATAGGAAAAAGGACCTTTTGTTTTTGCTGCTTACTCTAAACAGAAGGAAAATCCTCAGACAAAAAGTATGTTCTTTCACAACATCAGGAGTTACAGAAGTTCAGGCCTTACAGAGAACCTGATTCAAAGCCTTCTAGCGGTTGATGAATGCTTTTGTAGGCTTCAATGGCTTTTCCATCATGTTAGCCCATAATAAATATCACCTTCTATGAAAAAGACTTAGGTTACTCGACATGCTTAAGTATAAAAATCAAAGCTCACTTGCACCTAAGGGATTACTTGCTTCCACTCCCTCAGAGGTCAAAGACATTTTTAGCTTTAGCATCACAGTACTCTGATTATCTGGTTCATTAAATGCATAGGGATTTTTTTTTTTTAATAATTAACATACCTGAAGTTTGATATGATTTCTAGCATCTAATTTACACAGTAAGATGTTTGTGTTTTGAATATCTGAATTGCTTCTGTGTGAGAGGTAGAATTTGATAAGTTTTTAATTAAACTGATAATATCACTTTAAAAGCTAAACCACCTAGAGTATAAAGGACACAAGTAATAACAGATTTTATAAGGCTTAGCAGCTTTATAAAGCTTGCTTGCTTTGTGGAAGAAACTGCTTTTGTGAAAATGTGTATTTGCCATCTGATTGCTTCTGAAGAACATTTAAAGAAGGTTAGACACCTCTGGCTTTAAGAAGTATTGTGTATTAACGTTCCAACAATACAGTTTTGTTCCTTATTTCAAAATGGGAGGGCTGTAAACCTTTCCTACTGAATTAAATAGCTCTGCATTTCGTGGTCTCTGCTCCTCTCAGGAAGTGAGCTTTGCCTGTGTGTTAGACTCTATGCTATAAAATGACATTTCTACTTAATTACATTGTACTTGTAGTTTAATTACTACAATTATATAGAAAATATCACTAACATCCTAAGAGAGGGCCACCTTTTAAAAAGGTGAGTTCCAGTCTGGCTCACAACACTGAAATTAGGCAGTACATCATCTGTGGAAGGTTTTACATGCAACAAAGGAAGCAAGCAACCAAGCAGTTTTCAAAGACACAAAAAGCCTGTAACTGGGGATAAAGTATCTCCAACAGAGCTGAACATTCTGAGCTTTTGAACACGTCTGTCAAAATGACCAAATAACTACAAAGACTAAAAACTGGCAAAACAAGCAAGTCTACCTACATGGAAATTTGCTAAAGAGTAGAACTGTTTCCTATCTGGGAAGGAATATTAACCTAAATCAGTAAAATCCCAGAATCGAGGCTTCAGCTGCCACACTAAGGATTTTTGAGAATTCCGTCAAATTCTCTTCATTGAAGAGAATATACAAAACCTCAGCTGGAATAGAAAAAGCAGAGCCATCAAAAGGCATAGCTCTGAACGTCTTGCCCAAAGTCTCCGCATCTTTACCTGATTGACAGAAATGTGAGTCAGGTTACTATTACAACTGCCTTGATGGTTCCCAAGCCCCACATCAGACAGCAGCAGCAAGAGGACTTAAGTCAAAGTCAGGCTGTTTAAATTGGAGCCAGATACCTGTTCTTCAATCCAGTCTCAAATCTGCATGGCTTACCACGAAAGTCCACTGACATCAACATCATTCTATACAGGGACAAAGTGCAAAATTTTTAAGTGGGCCACAGCACAGATAAGATGAATATTGCAAATCTATCCTTGCTTGAGTGAAATATTGAAGGAAGCCTTCCTAATGTTCTTTTAAACCAAGATTTCAAGATTTGCCAAGCATGAGTTTGACCTCACAGTACTGTATGTTCAATACAATGAGAATCTGACACAAGGAAGGGCAAGACCATACTGTTTGTTACAGACCTAAAAAGCCAATCACTATTGGTTTTGTATTTTCCCTTGGGTCTCTATTTTTATGGCAGATTTCCTTTTCCTTTGCATTTCAGAGGAAGCATCCTATGACTAAACAATCAAGTGCTTGATTTTATAAGAAAGTAGTTTAATTTGAAGTCCTGTCATTTCTTAACGAGCACTAAATTGATAGATTAAGAAATCTGAAATTATAATTAAGAACTGATTTGAAAGTTACTTCACCAAATACATCTATATTTTTTTAAAAAAATCTTTCCATAGTGTAAAAGTATTCATTCTGACCTCAAACAAGAAAATTATTCCGATATCTCACCAGTAAAAAAAACGCAAGATGAATTCCAAGCAAACAATTTCACAGGAGCGGATTCAATGCATATTATTTTAGTTTCAGTTATGCTATTATTTTTCTTCCTGAGAGTTTATAGAACACGATGCCGTGGTTTAACCCCAGCCAGCGACTAAACACCACACAGTTGCTCTCACTCCTCCCCTCCACCCTCTAGTGAGGGAGGAGAATGGGAAAATAAGTAAAACACTTGGGTTAAGATAAAGACAGTTTAACAGCAGAGCAAAGGAAGAGAAAATAATATAAATAATAATACAATATACAAAATGAATGACGCACAGTGCTATTGCTCGCCATCCGATGACTGACATCAGGCCTGTCCCTGTGCAGTGATCCCAACTGCTTGGCCAACTCCCCCCAGTTTCTAAACTGAGCATGATGACGTATGGTATGGAATACCCCTTTGGCCAGTTCGGGTCAGCTGTCCTGCCTGTCATCCCTCCCCGCTTCTTGCACATCTGCTTGCTGGCAGAGCAGGGAAAACTGAAGTCTTTGATTTAGTATATGGACTACTTATCAAAAACTAAAAAAAAAAAACAAACCAAACATCAGCGTGTTATCAACATTATTCTCATATTAAATCCAAAACACTTTACCATTACTAGGAAGGAAATTAACTCTATCCCAGCTGAAACCAGAATGCACGACTGGAAGCATCTGAAAAACATCCCTGCACACATTTTTCTTGCTCCACATCAAACCAAAAATTAAGCCCTTTTTTTCTTTCTTCTGATGAAACAAATGCAGCCCATATAAGCTCTGAAGTCAAGTCTCTTGCTGTGTATTTGAGTATTAAGGCTACCGTACAACAGGAATCTTATTTAACTTCATCCTACATATGAAAAAAATTCTGGAAATCTAAGGCAAACTCAGCAATAGCTCTCCACTTGTATTTAGCTTTGAAACCTGCTATTTCTATTTCAGACTGCAAGAAGGGCTTATGTGCTTTAGAACTCATCTAGCTTTTCCAACTATAATACATGGTCCAATAAAAGTGATTACAAGCCTCGGTCTCCTCTACTTCCTTAGACTATCGCGCCAATAGCAGAGTTCCATCCTATACAGCCCTTCTAAAATTATTTAAAAGCATTCATTCTCTGAAAGAATCAACTTTAAATTGAACTCATCAGATCATTACCAGCAAGTGGAAGGCAGACTACTTTGTACTCTTCTTTACCTGGAACAGGGACAGGGAAATTTTCTCACTAATACTGTTGAAATTTGTAATAATTTGCTTACCTTTCACTGACTCAAAGTGAAATACTCATCTGAAATAAGACACCTGAGATGCACATGCTGCATGGTCTTCTCATGATCGCAGCAGAGAAACATTTTACTGTATATTTTACCATGTATTTTTTAAAATGTTTTTTTTTCCCTCAACTGTATTAAAAGGGATCCATACTGCAATCATCAGCTCTATTCTCATATCAGATGACTGACAACATCTAATATTGGTAATTGCTAAACACAGTGACGTAATTTACTTCTGTATTTGATATTATCAGATTTGAAAAGCTGAATAACAATGGAATGGGTAGGACTTTTATTTATTGATCATTGAATACATAAGTATATTTATAGTATATGTTCTTTTCAAAAGTGTAAGTGAGCCACAAATAAGATGCCTGCCCTATTTATCATATCTAGCATCTGTACTACGCATGCAAGCCGGTATACCTTGTTTCATTTTTTTCCCCAAAAAAGAATCTTCTGAAACTGGCAGTCTTCAGCATTTCTTTCATTAAGAGGTCCAAACCGTTAAGAGGTCCAAGACATTAAGAGTTCCAAATCTTAGTGTCTAGACCTGGAGATAAGACACTATTGCAATTAGTATGAAAACATCTGCACAGAAATGTCTCTGGATTTAAGATATTTGGGCAGCACTTTATAACATTCTGATTATATATGACAATATATGAAATAAATGTTTCTCCCAGTGCTCACCTGGAGAGGTGCATATTCAATTTACTTTTTTCATAGAGGAGGACTGTATCTAAATGCAAAGCAACCAAGGCTCAAATTCTCAGATGAACTAACCACCGTAACCATTTTTAGACTGCTAAAGCATAGCAAATGCTATATGACAGGTTTCAGGTGACAGGCCTGAAACAGAACTCTAAATCTGCCAAAACTTTGCCAAGTTTTAATCTGTTCTCATCTTTTCTTTTTCATAAAACAAAGTTTAGGATAAGAAAGTCAGAGAGGCTACAGAAAGCAACTCTCCAAACAAACATAGAAAACCAAATGTACTTCAAAATACTGGCATGGTAATTTAGCTGTTGGACTCCCATTAAATTCCAACCAAGAATGGATGTGTACAAGAAAAATTCTTCATGCTGCTTTCAAAATATAAGAGTAGGTGTGCCCATATTCACCACAGGGATGCAAAGGATTTAGATGTCAAGGTTTCCCCCACCCCCAGGCTTTTTTGGGGTTTGGGGTTTTTTTGGTAAAAGTATTCTTGGAGCCTAAAAAGTACACTAGGAAATAGTTGAACTGATGTTGGAAAAAAAATGCTACAAATGTATTCAGAATTCACACTATTTCTGTGCTACATATAATAAACACTGTGGAAGCTTTAAGTTGGTCTTGTTTTATTTAACTTTATTTTCTGCTTTCGGTAACAAGCCTGATCCAAATCACAGAGGATGACTGAATGGAGATTTTTAAAGGACTGTAGCTGTGAGATACTGAGCCAAACTCTCTCAGCAGCAGAGACGTGGTATGTTCAGATAAACACAAAGAAACTGATGTTATAAACTGAAGTTTCAAACATATAAAAAAAGGCAAGCTGTCCAACTATGTTGTCTGCCAGTGTAGTACAGTGCATCACAGCACAAAAGGATATGATGACCCTCATACCTAAAACATTTTAAAATAAAAACTGAACCTTATACCCAGGGTGATAATTACTATAATGTTATCAAACTACTACTTTGTACTTTGATTTCCTACTATCAACTACTCGATTTACATCTTCTACTATCCCAAGATGCCTGCTTTTGCTGAGGTTCTTTCATATACTGTTTTCAAAAAGTAGTAGGCTTTCTTTTTTTCTAATGCTTGCCTAAAAATTCCCAAGAAAATAGATCGAGGCAATCTGCAAAGCAAGATAGTCAATTTGTTTGTTTGTTTGTTTTTTAAATCTTAGATAGCATTGACAATCAATTTTTTACCCTTCAGGAAAAAGATGGTTGCCTTAGTAACAGAAAGCAAATGACAAACTAACCAACAAATACATTTTAATGAACTATTTATTTTAAAACAAAAGTAGTTTTAATCTGTACTTATGTTACTACAGAATATAAAACCACTAAATGCATGCTGAGTGGTTATGCATATGGCAGAAAGAACCTTTCCTAGGCAGAAACTCCTGAACTGTGAACCCTAATCTGAAAACAAGCTTCGTGAAAGCCTAAGATAGTACACTGCTGATGAGTTTCTCTTGTTCACAAGAGTGGATTTGAATACACCACGATTTTAAGATTTCTCATCTCATTTGTAACCTCAACTATCAGTTTTAACTTAAGAATCTTACTGCCAGCAATTTATCCATATTTTACAAAGGCATCCAATCTTCAGAAATACTTACATTATATTTGTTGCATACCGCTTTAAACATTACTATGTATTCCTACAGGAATGGACATAGTAACATGAAATTCATCCAGACACATCCAAATACCACAGAAGAACCCATAAAATAGACTCCTTTACATTACAACATTTGAATTGTGGCAAAGATACCACAGTTTTCCATGGCTTCCTACACTATTAACATCTTCTAAGGGACTAACATTAACAAAGCTGCGAAGACTCCAAGAAGAAAGTACACATTTTATAAATTTAGGTGGGGTTTTGTTCACTTTCTATTTTAGCAGCATTTTCTTTTTACGATTAACGGAGACAATGACATG
>VXBO01006279.1:0-46087 GCA_013400135.1 Rhinoptilus africanus
CCAACCCAACACAATCTATGAATACCCATCACAGCTCCTGCATGCAAGAGGCAACAAGTGCTCCCACTCCCCCAGCTCTCCAGGGCTCACCAGCACCAGTCCTGTCCCTCCACAGCCCCAGGCTCATGAGGCAGCAGCAAACCTCCTGGGATGTCTGCTGGGGCCTGTTTCGCCGGGGGGTACAGAGTACAGACAGATATCAGCTCTCTGGAGTCATTTTTAAATGAATTCTCCCATCAGAAATGGTTTGCTGGCTCATGCAGGATAAAAGGAGACCTGGAGGATGTTGGTGTGCATTGACCCAAAAATGCACATCAAAGAGGATGCAGTTGGTATCAGCCAGAAACCCAATAGAAATGTCAAACCTCCTGTGGATAGATGTGAACAACCACATTTCTCTGGCTATTACCTCTCCTGGGAATATCTGAGATAACACTGAAGCATGATTTTTTTCTTTTTCCTAGAAGTGCAGCACGTCTGTGTTTTCTTCTGAGGTCAATTAGAGCTATGGGAGATCAGAGGCTGATGAAAAATAAGTGCCTTGCTATTGTCTTGCCTCCTGAAGTAGCGATTCTTTGATTTCTGGGTTATAGTAAAGCACTTTGGAGTTGTATGAAGAGCTCTTGTCTGCTCCCGCCTCTTCCCCAGGGCTAGAAGGCAACCAGCTGGCTAGACCCCCTCCTGAAGGAATTAAAAAGGATGGCAGCTGGTTTAGTTAGCCACCTTTCCTCCACCCCTCTCCCTATGCAGCAGCATGTCCTTGAGGGCATGATCCTGTCAGTTCCTGGGGCCTGCTTGTCCCATGGGTGCTTGCCCCTTGCCTCCCTGTTCCTTAGCATCTGGAGATGCAACTGGAGGCCCATGGCCTTGCAGGACACTTTGCTGCAGGAAGGACTGGTGCTGCACTGGTATTTCCACTGGTTTTTTGTACAGGAGCTAAGGCCCAGGCTCATTTCTGCAGCTCACTTTCTTTTTAAGTGGCTTGACCCCTGGGAGCACTGCTCGCATCTCTCCTGGCTTGAGAGAGACTCCCGCCTCTCTGCCAGGCTTCCTAGTGCTCTGGCAGGGGAGGAAGGAGGGAGGGATGGAGTTGCCTCTCTGCTGATGTGACTCTGCTCCCGGGGATACAGCTGGACAACGCTCCGATCTGCCTCCTGCTGTGGGGTGCAGCAGCATCTGGAAGAGCATGGTCCTCCTCCCCCCGAACACCAAGGACCAAGCAACACTCAGCTTATACTGCGTCCTCCTGTTTGCCGTGCTGAGGCTGCTGCGTTTTTGTCACTAGGAGAGAGCCAGACAGCTGTTTGCTGTATGACAGCGCCTGGCTGACATCCCTAAGTGTTTTGCTGCTTTCCCTCCCTTCCCGACTGACAGATGAGTGGGATTATTTGTCTGAAGGAGATTTTTCCCAGCACTGGCCTCTCTGGTGGCAGCTGCAGAAAGGGGTCATCCATTTGGCAGTGAAAGAAAGGCACCACCTTTCCTCACACTGATACATCCAACAGGGCAGTCCCTCAGTTGGCATCAGTCTCCTGAATTCCACCAAAATCGGAGAGGCCCCTGGACTGATGCCAAGCTGGGAGCTGACATCTTTCTGCTCAAGGACACATGCAGCATGTGCTGAAGGCCTGTGGTGTTGGTGCAGAGGGCTTGGTGCTCTTCCTCTTCCAGGTGGACAGGAGATATCCTGTGGGCAGCGGAGAGCCGTTGGCAGCCAGGGGCAGGTGGTACCCAGAATTCCTGAGGCACCCGGGAGAGGTAGGTCCCTGCTGCCACGCTCTGGCTCTGCCTGGTGTGGGAAAGCAAGTCGCTGTGAGGTCACTCCAACCTTGGCAGAAAAGTGGTCCCCGACACCCTGGAGTCAACGATGGGGGAACTAAACCCTCACAAGGCATTTCTGAGAAGTTCCTCTGCTTGGTGCCATGCAAGGAAAAGTTTTTGAGGACGCATAAGAGGTCTGGCTTTGGCTAGAGCCATGTAAGGAAAGCTGGAGCTGTGGCAGCTACGGTTAAACCCAAGAGACAGGAGAGAATGTCTGTGTGGTTTGGGGGCACTTTAGGCGGGTTTTGTTCTATTCTGTCCCCAAGTTCAGTGACTGCGGTGTCTGCAGGCACAGAACGAGAGCAAAGCCCTTTCCCTGCACGTACAGCGCTGGCAGGGGCCATGCTCCTCCTCTCCGGGGAGAAAGGGGCCCCTGCAAGCCGAGCAAGAGCCGACTGCATCTGGGAACCATTGCTGGTGCACGGCGGGGGGCTCGGCTGCCCTTCCCCGGCTGCCGCATGGGATACCAGTGGGAAACGTAACTAATGACTCTGCCCGTGAGCTGGCTTATGTCCCCTCAGCATCATGGCACGGGGAGGGCTGCCAGGGCTCCAGGGTTTGGCACCTCCCTCCCGCTTTCGCTTGCAGTGGCTGGAGGACGATACCAGCATGTGACAAGCTGATCCAAACGGCCACAGATTGGACAGGTTTCAGCACAGGCTTTTAATGCCTCGCAAATCCTCCCCTTCACCGTGCTCTAGCCACGGCTGCCTGACAGGCTTCCCTTCTACGGATCCATGGAGACTTGCTCATCTCGTGTTCGCCCAAGGAGACCAAAGCATGTGACTAGAAGAAGCGGCAAACCATATTTTTTTTTTTGCTCTCAAATGCAAATGAAAAGCAGCGGCGCTATTAGTAGCAGGCGGCCTCTCTGCGCCTTAGCTCCCCCTCGCAACCCTCCAGCCGCTGCCCGAGCGCAGCACCTGGTGAGGGATGCTGGAGCATGGATACCTGTGGGGCCCTGCTGCAGCCAGCTCCTCCGCAGGCTTTCCCTTGCACCAACCGCTCCACAGCTGGCACCCAGAGATGGGCCATAAAAATGGGTAAAGATGTGTTGTTTCTGTGCTTGGGGTAAGAAGCAGAGGCATTTCCAGGGAGCGTATGGCACGTTGCTGTCTCCCCGTGCTGTGCTAGCCACATGTCAGCCCAGTTTCCGTCAGTGCTGAGACAGCAGAAATCCAGAGGAGAATATCCCCTGCTGGTAGGGTCCTTTTGTGCAGGGTTTAGGGGCTGTACCTGCTCCTAGCTGGCCTGGGAGCCTGTTAATTCCTGGAGAGGTGTCCCCTTTTGCTGTCTCCTGGTAGCACGGTGACAGCGAGGTCGGGCTGTGCTGCGCAGTCCTACGATGTGTTTGCCTCTGGGGTAAAAGCAGGAGAGAGGCACAAGCCCAGCCCCTGTGAAATACTGATGGCTCCAGGTTAGATAGGTAGGGCAAATGAATCCCTGCCTCACCTGCAGGTGCTGGCAGTGGCAGCACCACAGGCCCTCTTTTAAAAAACCCTGACTTCTCCAGCAGCCTCTAATCAGTCTAAAGGGTATTTGGTAGCTCGATTAGGGGCAAAACCTGTGCCTGTGTCTCAGCCCTCCTCCCAGCAGAAGGCACACCTCTCCCCCAGCAGCCTGGCAGGGCTCCCTGTGTGCCCTGTAGCAGCACCATCACAATTATAGCAGCACCACCACGGTGCTGCAAGAGCTTGTTTGCCAGACACCTCATGCAGCAGCTACCCCTCTCCGTGGGACAATGCCTGACCTGGAGCAGAAGTGGGACTGTGATGACTACAACAAGGTAAACCACATGGGCAATTCTCTCTTTGGAGACTGTTTGTGTCCAGATCCTGGAGAAAGTAGAACTGGGGAGGAGACGTGGAGGTGGGACTGGGGAGCCCTGACCCAAACTAGCTCCCAGTTCAGGGACAGCCTTGTCTGTCAGCTGGGAATGTCCCCCTGGGAAATGGGGCCACGCTGTGGGAAAGGGATATTTGCCAACTGGATGTTACACTGTGGTAGACCCGGAGAGCAGAAGGTTTGGGGAAGGGATGGATGAAGTTAGAGGACAGTAGGTTTGCGGCCACTGCTCTTGGCTTACTGGTGCTGGGGCTCATCCTGTCTCTGTTTTGTTGATAGGCACTGTGGTTGCCTGGAAAGGTGCCTTGCCCACCCCAGTAGGTCTTGAGTGAGGAGGAAGATGCTCAAGGGAGAGAGAAAGAAAGCTTTAGCTGATCAAGTGGGTCTGCCCTATAAAAAAAAGAAAAAAAGCTTTGAATACCACACAATGGTTATCAACAGCATGAGGACAGGGAAGAGTTTTCTTATATGTGTCACTTACCATATTAGAAATGTTTCCCACTGCCCTGCTGCTCAGGCAAACCACGGGATGCTCTAAGCAGGGCAGACAGTGTACATGGGAACTTCCTCTTTGTGCTAGATGGGTTGCTTGTCAGCCCCGGCTACTGCTCATCCTTCTTGCGTTGCTGTTTCTTCCCCACCTCTTTTCTTTTGGAGGAGACCATAATTAAGGATAAGGCTTATCACAGTCTGCCTTTGGGAATGGTAGATTTGCAGGGAGAAGATTCCTTATGCTGTAAAATGTAATTACATCTAAATAGTAAAAGAAGATGCTTTAGTTCTTCCCAGCTATCACCAGAGTGAGGTCTAGGAGAGCTGACAGCCTGAGGTGAGGAAGGTGTGGAGGGGAAGAGGTGGCTTCTAGAGGGAGGAGTGGCCTCCTGTCTTATTTTCGCATGGCTCTTATGCTAGTGTAGAAAAGCAGCCCTCAGGCCTTGGAGGACCAAATCCTGAACTTGTTATTAAACCCTAATGTACACAGCACCTCATGAAATAAGAGGATGCCCGCGCTGTGTTGACAGGGATGAGGTTTGGAGGCTCCCTCAGCGCTGCTCCCAGGGGAGGAGGGTGTCTGTGCTTCTCTTCGCCCTTGTCGTCTGCTGAGCCCCAGCAAAAAACCTTCCAGCACTGGGGGAAGGCTTTCTTGCTACAAGCTTTATCCGTGGGGACCAAAATTAAGCTTCAATGCTCCGCGACTCATTTACCACACTCCACCAAACAGCCTTTGGTTGGTAATAATTTTCACTCGCTGCAGTTTTGTGTTTGGAGAATTAATTGCTTTAATAAGAAGCTTAATTAGAAGTGCAAAAGTGGGATAAACAACAGCGATATTGGATAAGCGGCAAAGACTGTTTCCATAAGGAGAGATGCTGCCCCGCCGCCCTCCCGGTAGGAAGGGGTATCAGGGCAGGAGGATGCATCGCCGTATCCTGCAGGCGGGTTTCATGCCTCGCTGCTGCTGCTTCTCCTGACGAAAGCCCCCAGCCCCGTGCAATGGTGCGGTACAGGGGGGCTGTGCTGAGGGGAGCTCTGATGAGACATTCTGTTTGGAAACAACATGCTTTTACATCTCTTGTGGCAAAAACAGCACTTCCAGGGAGCTCTGGCTCCCAGGGGCTTTCCCCGACAGCTCTCCATGCGCCATCCCAAATCTTGTAGCATCCTGGAAGAGGTGCCAGGGCACCTGAGCCGAAGCAGGGGCTGCAGCCCTCCCTGTGCCAGGGCGTAGCACAAGGAGCCCCATCAGGGACATGCACCTTTGTCATCCCTTGCCCCTAGTCTGAGTTTGCAGCTTGGTCATTCCCACAGCAAATATGAATGTTTCTGACTCCAGCTGAGTTAAAGAGCTTCAGGAACAAATGAACTCCAAGGCAGAAATAGGCTATTTTCTCGCCATGCACACCCCACACACACACCTCCCCCCCAACCCAGCCCTGCTGAAGCAACTATCAGCAAGGAAAAAAAGAAAACTACAAACCCTCAATTTTCAGGGCAACTGAATCCATTTGCAAATGCATGTCAAGTTCGACAAATAGTTTGAGATTAAATAATGGAGGGTGGCTTTTTTTCAATCTAAATGTTTTATTTCCACCGTTTCTAAACAAAACATTTCATTTTTTCATTTTGAAATAATGTTCCATTATGAAATATGATTTTTTTAAAAAAAAAGCATAAAGCAAAACACAAGCCCTGAAAATGAAGTAAATGGCACAGAATTTTTGTGTCAAAAGCAAGGATTTAGCCAACCCACAGTGCTTATTTTTTCCGTGGTAGTTGTCAGCAAGAAAACTGGAAAATCTGCATTTCTGGACAACCTGAAATTATTCTTTTTTTCCACCCCTAACAGCAAGCTCAGAAATCAGTTTCACAGGTCCCATTTTCTAAGCAATCTCATCACCACTGTCAAAATGATCTCTCTCCTCTTATTTGTACCCGAAACAAACAGATACACAAGATTCCTGAAGCAGAGGTGCAATTCCTCTTCCCGTGTCAGTCAAGCCCATTGGCGCATTGCTCTGATCTAAACAAGATGGATCTTTTTCTCCCCCCGGGCCCCAGGGCAGCTCACGTCGCAGGTGGTGGTGGTCGCAGGATCGGTGCCACTGCTCTGCTCTCCCGTAGTACCTGAACTTCCCAGGGCCCTTATTAATTAATTAAGCTTTGTAACAATGCCATGAGGTACACGTAGTACGCACAGTGATGGCTTTCCTTGCTGCAAAAATCCTCATCTCTCAACGCGATGTCTTTTCTCCGTTCTTTTTCTCTCTTGGCCTCACTCAGCACTTGGGCTCTTCCAGCCATGACTGCCTGGCTCCTTTCCGCCTCCCTGGGCAAACCAGCTGATGGCGTGTCTATCCCACGCAGTCAGACAAATCACACTGGTGCAAGTTATTTGGTCCCTTAAAGCATTGCTTGACTGACTTGGTTGGCTGGCGTTAGGGGGTTGCGTACCTCGTGTCTCACCAGCAGACACAGGGAGATGATGACATGAGTTACTTTTAACTTCTTGTATCCCTTGCAAGCCTGGGGCAGCTCCTGCAGATAACTGGCTGGGAGAAACCTCTGGTGAAGTCCATCCATCAGCGAGCTGCCGTGCAGCTCTTTATCCAGTGGCCAACACGTACCAGCCTGAGAAGCAGCAGGGCTTTGCCTGGACAGCCTGGGGTTTTAATTGTGGCATGCAGGCCATTCCAGCAAGATACGTGTCAGCCGGTACCACGGTCCTCTACCTCTGTTTTACAGGGGAAGCAACTCATAAAACCCTTCCCTGATTTCAGAATGAACACAAGTCCTCTCCCTTTCTTGGCGTTTCCCTCAGAGGCTCCCTAGCCAGCTGCGGGGGCCTAATCCATGGCTATGGAGCACACACGGCACAGCTCCTTGGCCTGTTACTGGTGGGTGCCTAACGCCCCGTTGCTTTGCGAGCGAGTGTCCTGTCCCACACGCAAAGCGGGGCAAAACGCAGGTCCCTGTCCTCTTCTCGCTGTTGCTAAGGCTTAGCCATCGGCTGGCAGAGAAGCCCCCCGCATCTCCCCACCCTCTGGCTGCCTGGTTTCTTAGCTGCATCCTTCTCTGCCGGTCCCGGCAAGCAGCCTGGGGCTGCTGCAACCTTCCGAGCCGCTGGTTCCGAGCAGCCGAAATGGTGGAAATGCAGATGGAGCTGCCAAGAGAGGGCGTAGAGGCACTGTCAGAGGCGAGGCTGGCTGGGGACGAGCCTGGGGTGCTCCATGGGCAGCCCCAGCCAGGCGGGCTGCTGGCCCCTGGGCTCCCAGCTGCTCCTGGCTGATAGGTTTGCCTGTGGTTTCTCCTCTGTAGCCATGGAGAAGGAGCTGGTGCTTTTGGGAAGGGCTCGGCAGCGCTTCACGGCTGCGACGGCTGCGCAGCCTGGGGCTGCTGCAACCTCCCACCCGTGGGGGCCAGGAGGGGACCCTCCTGGGCACCTGCCCACCTGCGCCTGAAAGGATGGGGAAATATGCCCTCTGTCACTCCATACACCCCAAACACACGGGGGTGCTCCCCGTGCGCCTATGTGGAGCAGGCTGCTGCTGGAGGGGTGGGTACGCTGGTTATCCTCCCATACTCCCTGCTCCCCGCTGGATTTCTAACCCTTGTAGGGAGAGTGCAGGAGTGGGGTCCAGGGACAGCAGACCCAGTAGGGCAGATTGATAACGATAGGCTTCTCCTTGCCTTTCTCTCCTCCAGCCTCAGAGACAGGGCATGTCCATGCCCTTAACTGCCCTCTGGCCATGAGCCATGGGAGTGGATGCCCAAGCCAGTTCCCTTTCCGTGGAGGTGAGCCTCCCACCCACTCCACCTGCACCTTCAAGGGGGAGGGCAGGGGCTGTCACCAGCCAAAAACGGCCATCCAACCTCCTAGGCTCGTGTCAGCCACGCTGGTGTTGCTCCCTGATGGAGGAAAGCTAGCCAACTGCTCTTTGAGCAGCAATCTGCACCTCTGAGCTGAACAGCAACATTTATGGAAATGTATATATTGTATAAGGTGAAGCCAGGGTCAGCGTGTACCGCAGAGAAGAATCTCAGCCAGAGCATTTCGTCTTGATTTCTGAAATCTTTAACTGTCTTTTCCTTGAGAGAGATGCTGTATTTGAATGTGAATATTCAAAAGTAGCAGGAGAGGCTTTGCTTGTGGGGAAAAAAAGGGACAGAGTTTGCAACACCAACATCCCTCAGAGTGCTCCTGGGCTCTGGGGCTCTGCTCTCCTCTTTGGTAAGGGGTGACATTAATGCTGACTTAGGTGCTGGGGAAGAACGGTAGAGCAGGCAAATCTCTGGCATCTGTCAGTAAACCACAACAGGCAATCTTACGGCAGGATGGTTTCAAATGCCAGAGCAAGGAATTAATGCTGGAAAAACTGTTCCGAGCTTGTTCTTTGGATATAAGCACTTACTGGCTTGTAAATGGTTTTTGACAAGTGGCATATACCCACAGTGGTGTGATGTCCCCCGTGTTTGAGTGACAGCATCTAGACGTATGTTTGCCCAGTGAAAATTTACTGCTTTGATTTTTGGCCCGGGCATCACATTTTGGAGGCTATGGGTGCCTATGGGACAGAGGGAGAGAAATGTGAGCTAGATCAATGCAATGAGGAAGGAGTCAAAAACCAAGGCAGCTGTATTTGTTGCAGGGAAAATGGATGGAGGCTGCGGAAAGCAATCACTGTTAGGAGCAAGAGAGTGACGGCATCCAATCAGGAGACAAGGAAACAGTACATTTCGGAGCAGTAACTGGTGTTAGCTTCCCGTTAACTGTAATAATAACTATATCCTGGAGTGATCGCGGAGTTCATTTAGACCCAGATACAATTATTGCATTGTGTGCAACAAGCACCCTCAATTTGCTGTGCAATATTGAGTTGGAGTCACCTCCCTTACAGGCTCCGGTTTCCAGAGGCTGGGCTGCTAACAAAGTGCCGTCTTGCTCTCACACGCCATCACTCACCGCACGTTCACCCACATCTATATTCCCTGATAAAATCAGGGTCTTTGCAGCTAAATGCCAGGCAGTATTTCTTTCAGAAAATTCTCTGTCTTCCTGGCAGCAGCCTGGGAGTTCCTCATTGCGGACTCGGAGAGCTCTGTGCTTGGGGAAAAAAAGGAGCCTGTTTGTCCAGTCCCCAGCTCCTTGGTCCCCAGTTTGGGACTGGGGAAGTTGGGCTCTGTTGCAGGTGCGTTTTAGCTGGGGAGTCTAGGAAAACGTGATGCTGGGCACTCATCAGCCACTGGAAACACTTCCATTAACTTCAGCAGCCTTGATGTTGCTTCAGCCAGACACAACAGAAACGCTGGGGAGTAATAAGGCTGACACACCCCAAGCTTAAATTTGGACAAGCTTTTTAATACCCAGCTGAAGAGATTATGGGAATGACCTACTTGTTTGTTTGTGATGGGTCTGGGAAACGTGCAGAAGGCTTTGCTCATGAGGAGAAGAGGTCTGCAGGGTGGAGTCCCCCCACCAGCGCCAGAGCTGCAGCCAAGCCTGCAGATTAGATGGTGCTTCCAAGGAGCTGGGTTCTTGCCTGTGTTTGGAAATTCCCCATGCTATTCCTCATTCTTACAGGCAAGGCGCCTTGTGCTGTGAGACAGGGGCAGCTAGTCCTAGGCTACGAAGACACTAGAGGTTTGCAAGCCATTCAGGCTCATCTGCAAAGCCAATGGCTACCTTGCGCAGTGGGCCTGGCATGTATGAGTAGGGTAACGGCACGCTATGCCCTACCAGCCACTCCACAAGCCCAAGTGAGTTTTGTGAGTGCTGAGGCATGCCATGCTGTAATCTGGGACCCACCACTCCTGTGTCCTGGTCTTCCATATTTGCATTAATTATAAGTGTCTTAGACACATTAAACTTCTCTTTTCTACTATACGTTAACTTCTATGTGCCCTGACTCACAGCCCTGAGATGCTCAAGTTCTGGGTGAGTGAATTCCTGCCCATTGCAAGGCTGCTCGGGAGATGGGAAAATGTAACCTGGTGCAAAAGGGGCTCTTAAGGAAGTTTAGGAGAAGAGTTTGTCCCATCTTCTGCTGGCAGAAAGTTACAAAAGCCTCAGGGGTATTATTATTACCCAGGGATTTAGCTTCATCTGGATTTTGGGGACTTCCTAAAATAGAATCCAATGAAGGAACTGGAAGGTGTCTTAAACCTGAGTATTCTAACTAAGGTTTTCTGTGCGCTGATCAGCATCTCCTATCTCACAGCGTGCCAGGCTGGAAGGTACATAAAAAGGGCATTTGTAGCTCAGACGATGGGAGCAGGTTGCCTAGCTGTGGGGCAGGAGACGCTCTGTTGTTTATTTCCTCAGCTCATCCTCTGATAACCTTAAATACGCAGAGGCTCTACGATGAGCAGAGCCAGAGGAGTGGTTTCCCTCTACATTCACCATTTGCTGGGATGCTCCAAAACATGCTGTGCATGGCTATTGCAGCAGCTCTCAAACCTCCTGTGTCCTTACAGCTTTAAGGGGGATGGAGATGTGCAGCTGGGACCCATCTGGAGAGATAAACATTTGGCTTGCTGAGTCTCTCAGCGAGGAAAGAAGGTCAATGTGAATCCTACATGCTGTTAGTCACCCAAAGCATGCAACCATCTGCATGGCCGTACTGACCGACTTGGTCTTGGTGTGACCCAAGGTATGGTCCCTATGGTGTCCCCCTTTGGGGCAGCCTGACTCCAAATTCCTCTATGTCTGCTGGGGAGGGACCCTGAGCTGTCCTGTTGCTCTGAGACCTCTGTACGGAGAGATGGGACAGGCCTGTGGGGGCATAGGTGGCACCTAAAAGAGTTCCTCCACCCTCACTGCTTCTGCTGGGTCCCAGCTGAGTGAACATGCAGGCAGTGAGGGCAAGCAACAAACCAGGTCCTGGGGTCGCAGTAGTGCAGGTGCAGCTGACAAGTCCTTGGGCTGGTGACAAGGAGAAAAACTGTGTTGTAATAAATCTACAACTAGGTCTTAATAGCTTTGGGCTACAGGCGCGTAGATTAAATTTCAGCCCTATATTTCACGGAAGTCACACGGTGGCATGTCAAGGTGCGATAACCGAGCAGCCCTCTGATGGCGTGTTGGACATCTGGCAGGTGGACTAACTAGAGCAATGAAATAAAGCATAAAAACATGCAGGCTGAAGAATGGGAGAATTTCCTAAGATCAGGGCTATAAAACAGCATCTTGGGGAACTGATGGAAGCTTCTCCACAATTGGGTTATTTAAGAAAAAAAAGATTGGACAAATGTTAGATGGTGTATATTAGCCTGGTGGTGTGAAAATCACGGCACTTTTGTCAGAAAAAGGATGACAGAGGGGCATGCTGTTCCATTTTCAGTAATTTTACTCTGAATACTGCTTGCTTTCCTTTGGAGAGTTAGGAGGAAGTTGGTTTTGTTTGGTTTTTTTGTTGTTGTTTGGGAAGGGGAGGTTTCTTTAGCTGTTAATCCTATAGAAAAAGAAATATTTTCATTCTGAAGTTTTAGCTTGTGCACTTTCTCGTGGACACAAGAGGGACTGGAGGAAGGTCACCTGCACCCCGCAGGGATAACCTCCCGCAACCCAGGTAGAGATGCACTCTGCACTAGTTGTACGGAAGCATGCGTCTCCGTGGTTGTCAGAGGTGGGGAAGGGGAGAGGGAGAAGGGCACAGATCAGCTGGCGCGCGGCGCAAGATTGGGTACCACCTTGCTGGATGTTGCTCTGCAGCAGCTTCCTTTTGGCATGCCTGGTTTCCTCCCTGCACGGCTGTTCTGGGAAGCCACAGCACAGCAGCAGGGCTCTTTTCTGTAGCCATGCACAGCGGACGAGGGAAGAAACAGCCCAGTGGCTTGGATTACCTAGCCTTGTTCCCCTGCGAAGCCATCCCTGACCACGTCAGCCTTACCCTTCCTGCCTGCCCCTGCTTCTCAGGTAGTCCCAGCACAGCTTTTCCCAGCCTTTGTGTGGCGTCTCCAGCTGGTATCAGCTCAGCCAGGAGGAAAGGCCAGCAGCAAGCGTTTGGCCAGCGAGCAAAGGCAGCATTTACCCTCCCAATGGAAATGAGGGGTCTTTCTCTCCAAAGACAGCCTCCTTCAGCCCACAGCCTGTTTCCAACTCTCCTCTGCTGTGTGATGGCAGCAAGCCCTTATATTTCTGGACACCTTGCTCCAGCAGCCAGCTCTACCAAGCCCAGCAGGGGTGCTGTGGCCCCTGCAGGGACCAACCCCTGGCCTGATGTGTCTGCTTGCACCGTATGTCAGTGGTGGCACATGGGACCTCTGGGGTGGCAGCTGCTCAGGGCCAAGCGGGATGGGACCAGCCCCACAGAGCCTGCTGTGGCATGCACAGTGACTGAAGTTTTGGTCATCTCTTTCGGAGAAATGCCTTTTCACAGAATGGTAGGGGTTGGAAGGGACCTCTGGAGATCCCCCAGTCCAACCCCCCTGCCAGAGCAGGGCCACCTTAGAGCAGGTTGCACAGGAACACGTCCAGGCGGGTTTGGGATGTCTCCAGAGACGGAGACTCCACCACCTCCCTGGGCAGCCTGTGCCAGTGCTCTGCCACCCTCCAGGGAAAGAAGTTCCTCCTCAGGTTTAGGTGGAACTTCCTATACTCAGGTTTGTGCCCATTACCTCTTGTCCTGTCCCTGGGCACCACTGAAAAGAGCCTGGCCCCATCCTCCTGACATCCACCTTTTAAGTATTTATAAGTGTTGATTAGGTTCCCCCTCAGTCATCTTTTTTGCAGACTTTTTTCTTCCCTGTGAATCCAGAGGTAGCATCCCTGGCCCTGGTGGTCCCCAGGGACTGCCTGTGGGGCCACGGCAGAGCGCAGGAAGGCACCCCTTACCCCAAAGAGCCTGTCCGGGTGTGCAAGTTGGGGGGAGCATGGTCCACAGTATAAAATGATGAGCGGGTAATAAATATTCAACTTATTTAGAATTGCAAATACCAAGGGAAGGAAACCAGTAAACAAAAGAGGCCGCAATCAGCATCCTGGCTAAAAATCAGGAATGCCGAACTGCAGCGATGGATACAGGAGGAACAGAAGGTGGCGAGTGGCCAGCCAGGCCTGTGCGCTAGCAATTAAACCAAATTCATGTCTGAGAAAGCAAAAAACTCAAAAGGAAGCTGCTTAAGTGAGGCTCTTCTTAATGAGAGACAAATACGCTAGAAAATATTGCCTGCTAACAGTATTCATAAGCTGCTCCCAAGATGTTTTGATTAAACCGCTGTTGTCTTTCTAGTGTACTAATGGTTTTTAATCTCTCTTGATGCCTTGGGGCGAAGGGGTCTACTGATTCACAGCAGCTCGGTGAGCTGAAACTTCTCCCTGGTGAATGCGTCTCTCGTGCCAGAATCACGGCTTTTAATTTTTAAAAATGTGAGGTTTTAGCAAAGGGAGAACCCTTAGCATGTGAGCCGGGTGTAGCTGCTGTGATGCCACGTGCCTGAATGTGAAGGGAGCTCCTCTGGGAGACAGACACGTACTTCTCCCCCCTTCTCCTTGGGGTACGCTGAATCACAATGCTGGCACTGTTTCACTGCTGGACAAAAATCCAATTGCAGTTTCCTGCCTGGCTGAGGTGGTGGGGAGGAGCAGGGTGCCGTGTCTCCCGCCGCTCTGGGGCCAAGCGGGCACAGACCCGCAGGGGTTGCACAAGGCAGCTGGCAAGGGAAGGTCAAGCCTTGTCTCGCAGGGGCTTCACAGCTACCGTGAGAGCTGCGGGGAGTGATGCTGGGGTGGTGGGTGGTGCTGAGGGACCATCGCTACCTCTTCCCTCGCACAAGGCCCCTCGGAAGTGGAGGAGGTCCTCTGTGCTTGTCAAAGCGTCGGGGGCGGAGGCACTCTGTGGGGAAGCGTGGGAATGGGGTTGCAGGCATGCCATGGCTGGGATCGCTGTGGGAGTGAACTGCAGGTGCTGGGCACAGAGGCTTTGTGCCAACGCTTCCCTTCTTGCCGGCAGTTATGGGATGGACTCAGGCCTTAACTGAGCTTCACGTGTCTAGGAAGTTTGGCTTCACTTGTCTTGGGAGCGTCCCCTGATTGTACTACCCAGGTGGTTCATGGACAGTGTTCTGGCTGGTTTTTAGTTAGGGGACAGGATATGAGAGGGTTGTTTTCTGGTGCTCAGTGGCTGTTGCATCACACAAGACTGCTGGGAGATGAGGGCAGTGAGTTGGGTTTGATTCCTGAGGAATCGCTCTCCTCGAGCTGGGAAAGCAACACCTTTCATGCCCTAAAGCTGTGCTCTGGGCTTATCCCAAATTCGAAGCACACCAATGTGTCTCCTAGCGGCCAGTGTCTTTTTGGTGCTCAGCCTCCCTGCAGGGGTGTCTGTACCTCCCTCCCTTTACAGCCCACCTTTTCCGCTCTGTTTTACATTTGGAATGCCTGCCTCCCCCCCTCCCTGCCACAGTGCTCCACCGATGGTGGGCAGCCAGGGCAGGCCACCAGCCATGACCCCTCCTTCCCAACTCATCCCAAAGCTCTCAGCCAGCTCACCGTTCCCTTTCCGTGCAACTTTCTGTCTCCTCAGTGTCCACCCCCAGCCTCACGTTAGTGACTTTTACAGAAAAATAGCCGGGATGGCCTGGGAAGGGAGGGAAGGCTTTTCGGTCGGCAGGTACAAGGGAAAGCTCTGCCTGACAGCTCCGCCTGGCGTGGGCTCGCCTCCCGCCTCCTGTCTGGGCTGGGCACCAGGGAGCATCCCTGATGAGAGCAGACAGTTCCTTCGTCCTCTGGGTACAGTAGCTGCTTGTTGCTTGCAGAGAATGAAAACATATTAAAGTACGAAACTGCTGCACTCGTCATTTTCCAATTCCCCACTCGGAGAAATGGTTTCCCTGGAAAATAGGTCACTTACATAAAAAGCACCTTATTATCACACCACAGCGGTGAAGGAAAAAGATGGCTCAAGAGACACTTTCATTTCGAGCCCCCGTTCCTGGGTACTTAGATATTTCTGGAAAATTGACCCTTTGGGCTGCAATTTCTCATGCTCGTTTTCAGCCCGTAAGGTGAATTGCAGGACCTCGTTCCCTCCACCGAGCTAGATGAAGCTAGGGAAGAAAATGTGTTATGCCTTAACCCTTGGGAGGGCAGCGCATCCAAACTTACTACTTTCTGTGGGGATTGGAGTGAGACATTATCCCTGATATTTTTCAACAAGAATGGGGAAGACTCCAAGAGATAAGTAGCCCTGTGTCCTCCCACGATAACCCCATGCCTCCCAGCCTCTCCAGATATTCATTTGCTTTTCTCCTCTTACTCGTAGTTGTGCTTAGCCCTCCCCAGGTTGGGAAACAGTCAGTGAAGAGCAACTGGAGGAAGAGGGATGGGGAGAAGCGTTCATGCTGAGCCTGAGGAGCTTGAGGAGTGGAAGGGGGCAAAGGGACCACAGGGACTTGACACCTTGTGAGGAAGGGAGAAGGTCCAGTTTTCAGTAAAGGCACCAGACCTGAGAGAAGGGAAATGGGGTGTGGAGAGAAAAGAGGAGGGACTCACTAATGGTGTGCTTGGTTGGCCTTGGAGTTGGGTGTTCTTAAGGGGGGAAGGGGAGGTCTTTGGTGAACAGCTTTGGCTTGGCTCACTTCAAAGAAGCGACATTAGTAAAAGAAGCTCTGGCTTCAGGGAACAGGCTGATGGAGAGGCTACAAAAAGCAATGCCCACCTCCTTGGTCCTGGGCTGGGTGCTATGTTCTGCCTCCTTTTCAACTGGGAGATTCAAGTGCTGTAAGCCTGACAAGCAAAAGCACCAAGGGTTTCCTCAGCCTCTCCATTTTAGTGTTGCTGACTCCAGCCTTGGCCAGCATCCGTTTCCCCCCACTATGCTATTCAGGCTGTGGAAGAAGGCACCTTCCTGGCAGGCTTCTACTCAGCCAGGAAGGTGGAAAGGGGCCAGGGTGTGAGGGAGCCCACAGAAGAGGAGGATGAAGAGTGGGAAGTGGAAGGAGCAGTGGGATGGAGGAGGATGGGAAGGAGAGGATGCAATTATGTGGGCAGATGGGATGGGAGGACCAAAGGTAACAGCCCAGTGAGAAGCCTGTGGAGAAACTTGGAAGCTGGGAAGGGCAGATGGAGAAGGGGCCAACCAAAGAGCAGGTTGCCAGCCCCCCACTGCTACTGGTGCAGCTGCCCCATCCCAAGAAGGATCTCTGCCCTGGCATGCCACGGCCAGCATGGCTCCCACCCAGTGGGGGACATCCCTGCCACCAACACTGCTGTTGAGAGGGGGAAAGAAGGCCTGGTGTCTTGGCATAAAGGAGGTGCTTCCAAAAAATATTAGCAATTACCTCCACAGCAGCAGCAGCCAGTGAGCAGGAGTAATTTACATAGTAAGAGCTGGGAGATAGATGGCTCTTTAAACCAGATCTGTCATTCCCAGCTCTCTCCCCGTCTCTGATGCTTTGATGTTCCTCTTTGAAGAGCTCTCCTCGCTTGCTATTCCTCGCTCCCTTGGTGCCGCTCCAGCTCTCCAAATGCCTTTCTCTGTCTTTCTGCCTGTATGCCTGTGTGCCTGTGCTGCCTGTATGCCTGCGTCTCGGCAGGAAGGACGCAGGGCGAGTGACAGCTGGCACCCGGGAAGCCAGCGCTGGCAGGGGGCTGTGGGGAGGGAAAGCAGGCTCCGAGCAGGCACCGCGGCATTTGCTCAGCACGAGATCTAATGTGCCATCAAGGAGGGCAATGTGAAACAATGACAGCAATAACGCCAAGCAGCTTTCAATCACTGCCTTGGCATCTGATGGGGGATCCAAGCGTTCAACCCAAAGACAGAAAAAGATGGAGGTGAGCGGGGCCTGGATCCCAGGAGTTCCTGGTTCTCCAGCCCTTCAAGGGCACTGTGGGCTTCCCAGTATCTCAGCACGTATGGCACCTCTCGCTCCACCTGTGTCCCTTGTAGGTTCAAGTCCCCAGGAAGGGAAGGAAAGGAAGAGTAGACTCATGTGAGAAAAACGGTTCTGGGAGGTCGAAGTTTTATGAGGGTGGACACTCGGTGAAACTGGCCAGAGGCTCTTCTGAGCAGCAGCAGACATCCAGAAGTCTGCCACAGCAACCAGGACCAGATCAGAGGACCCCATCTGTGAATGAGGCATAGGGGAAGACAGAATCACAGGGGCTGGAAGGGACCTCTGGAGATCATCTAGTCCAACCCCCTGTCAGAGCAGGTTAAAGAAGAAGAGGTAAACCAAGGGGCAGTTTTATAAATATCAAACTAGAGGCTAAGTACGGCATGCCAGACCACAGAACTGGAGAAGACAAGCCTGTGCTGGAATTAAGGCCTTGTCTGTATGCCGTAGTTTTACCAGATACTAAGGTGTAGCTACTCAGGTGGGGTTTTGCCTCACTGCAACCCACCTCCTGCCCTGAGCTCTTACATCCCAGGGTGCCAGTGACTGAGGCTTTGGGTTTCTTCAGTTTAGCAAAAATCCCTTCACAAGCTGCATAAGCTAAACCAAAAAAAGGCACTCTAATACCAGAATTAGTGTCTGTTCAGGTTCTTATTAAGGGATAAAAGCTGAAAGAGGTAACAGCTTTGATTTCACCATGTACGTTGGGGAAAGGGTAAAAGGGCCTCAGTATAACTCTTTTCACATAAAGGAGATCTCTTGTGTGTCAGCTTTGTAACCCAAGGGTGTGCTACACCTCAGGATCGCCTAATGGGTAAAGCTGGAGAGCAAACAACTGTTATGTCAGCACGGACACATACAAATGTCCTTCTGCTGGATATCTCACTTGTAAGATATTTTGAAGGCTTCGTCCTTTTGAGATAAAAATTATTGCGGCGTATGCCCTGTACATGCAGAAATCCTAGTTCTGTCCCAGGGCCAAGAGGTGTGAAGCAGATGTTTTGACTGCAGGGACTAAGCAAGAGTTTCTATTTCTAGTGCCGATCAGACAGTGCCGATCCAGCCTAACTATCTACCTGCCCGGGAGAGTGCGCGTCTCCTTGCATCCCGGACAAGAGCCTCAGTCTTTTCTCATATCACAGCCTGTGTTTCCAAAAGTGGGTTCTGTCTTTGTAGAGCCACTTTAGAGTGTGCTTGAGATCAGAGTTTCTTTAGTTCCTGAGACAGAACAGAGAGCTGCTTGGTAGCTCTCAAAAAAGGAATGCATCACTTGCAGATGAATTGCCCCGAACCAGAAATTACATTTGGAAACACTGGGCAGTGTCAGGAAATGCTGCTGTGAGCAGCCTGTAGTTTGTGAGGAGGGATCTCAGTCCTACAAAGGGAGTTTGGGAACACAGGTGCCTTGTGGCGAACACAGGCAGGTGGAGGCAGCCCACGTCTCCTCTTCCTCCCTGGCCGTGCTCGCAAGCTGGATTTTTGTTTCTGCTCCCTGATGTAAGCAGCTTGACTGGCTTCAGTACACCCCTGGGTTCACCAGCTTGGAGGGATAAAACCCCAGCTGCACTCTGGATGCTCTGGCTGCATTCCCCGCTGCTAGCCGTGCCGCAGGGTGCCATCGCTGTTTCTCACACCCAGCTTTGTGTAGCTTGCTGGCTAAGCTGTGCTCACAAACGTAACAGAAGGGCTGTTTCCTCTTCGGAAAGTTTCTTCTGGCACAAAGAAGCGCTGTCTGACCACGCGCATCTAGGCACAGGGCAGCCAGGCACCGTGGAGGTCAGGCACCGTGGTGGTTTGTGGAGGTGGGTGAGGAGCACAGGCGCTAACAATCAGCAGGCTTTGAGCTCTTTGGGTTTCCTTTTTATTTGCTAAATGAGGGCTGTTGCAAGAAGAGGGGGTGGCGGTTGTTCAAGTGCGTGCCTGTCATCATTAGCACAAAAACCTGCCATGCTCACAGACTGCTTTAATCAAAAAACATGCCAGGTTTCACCTACAGGTTAGGGACCCTCCGTCTGTTGCCAGCGCTGCAAATTAACTCTGGCCGGGTACCCAGGGTAACCTGCTCTCCATCAGCACAGGTAGCCGTGTGGCAGAGCAGCCAGTAGCAGGGGAAGAGACTGCTGGTTTATCTCACACAAGCTGGTAGCCTCAGGAGCTTGTTTTTCTCTGCTGCGGTGTTGGGGCATGACAAAGGCACAATCTGGCCTTGTGGCTTCCCCCGCAGAACAAACGCAAGCTGCAGCATCGCTAAGGCAGCAGCTCATATTCCTACCGTGACACCTTGGGGCCAAATGACATCACCTATATCGAGGTTTGTGGTAGACGCAGTGCTACAGGGGAGGCTCGTGGGGACACCGATTCGCTATCCCTTCCCCTGCGGTGGCCTGGTGAGGGTCTCCCTGCGAGGGGTTTGTGGCAGCATGTCCTACAAGCGTCGGGCACCGAGGGGGAGATACAGCACTGCTTTTCTTGTGATTCTGCTGTGGCTCCTTCTCTCTTTCCTTTGGGTTGCAGAAGACTGGAGAGTCGTGCCCTTGGTGGGAAATGAACCTCCATGTCCTGGATTCCTGATGCCACTTGTGAAGCAGAAGGCCAGTCCCTTCCTGGCGTGTCCCCGATACTTCGTGTCCACCCACAGCCACTTGAGCTGAGGTTAAGGATGGGAGATGGCTTGCTATAAACAGGTTGGTGAAGAAAAAGGATTATCCTTCCTTCTGTGACTATCAGTGAATAAATGGGCTGTGAGTGCTGCCAAGTAAATCTACAATTTTTTGAAAAACAAGCACTCAGACATTGTCACCTCACTTTAATCTCCTCTTGCTTTTAGTGATTATTTTCTCCTTGGCCATTGCAGACTATCTGACTAGCAATAAGTACAGCTTACTCCACTGTTCTGACTCAACATTAACTGTTAATGATGTAAAGCTGTATTAAGCCTGAGCTATTCTGATCATCTCATTCGAAACATCCCTTGAATGCGGTGGAACAAATGTCTCTGTAACAAGCCGTTGGTCAGTAGATTCATGCCTGCTTTGACTTGCCATTTTTGTCTTGAAAAGAAATGTTGGAGCTGAAAGCTGTAGCTGTACATGTCTTGCAGGAAGAGAAAATGCCTGAGACACGCACTGACCTTCACTCCACAAAGTGTTTTCACAAAGCTTACACAGTCTTTAGAGGTCATCCTGCATTTTCAGCGAGGATGGAGGGCCAGGACCCCAGCTGGCATAAATCAGGGCAGCCTGTCTGAGAAGGGCTGAATTCTTCAGCTGAGAACTTGTTGAATAGTTTTTCATCGGGGTCTATAGAATCAGAAGCAGCACAGAGATAGCAAGCAGGGAAGATCCATTCCCGAGCTGTTGTCCTACAAGAATAAAGGAGTATCAGCTGAAGTATCCCTGAACAACAGGGAGCGATTCCTAATACAAGGTGCCGTTAATGTGTAGAACTCCCTGCCACACTATGCTATGGGTTTATGTTCACATGGTTCAAAAAGCATTTGGACAAACTCATGGAAAAATTGCTCCTAGGGCTATTAAACACAAGAAAAACCATGCCTTCTTGCTCAGAAAGTCCCTGAGCCACACGTTGTGAGAAACCAGGGAGCAATACATTAAAAGAGGGGTCTTGGGCTACTGAGAGCACAGAAAAGCAGGTCAGTGAAACCAGTATGGGCCTTTTAGTGCGCAGCAGAAGCTGACTTGGTAATACACTAACCTTTATGCTTTTCCAAATTTTAGGATGATTTTAAGGAGGCAATGGCACCACACAACTAAAGTAGCCAGAAATTTCTCTCCCACTCCCTGAGATGGATTGCTCAAGGGAAGACCAGACATATTACCAGGGACTAGTCCTTCACCATGGACCTGAGAAACCATCCCTGGCCGCAACGAAGTTTTCTTGCAGGCTTGCTGAGGAGGAGATGACGTTCTAGGCACCAAGACTCCTCCACCTCCTTCTGGGAGAGGATAGCAGGAAAGAGTGTTGACACAACTGTGAAGTAGAGACAAAGAGGACGGCAAGGAGTGGAATGGCAAGGCAAACTCCTCCTGGGCAGACACTGCAGGAGGGAATGAGCCACTGACATACCTGTGACCTGTCTCTCCTCCTGAGCAGGGTGTTGAGAAATATTAACATCCAGTGGGCCAAAAAGCAGCAGCCTCATGTTAAGGGGTGAAGAGGAAGGGCTGTGCGCAAGGACAGGCTCTACACTTACTGTCACCCTGTCATGAACTATCCAGAAATGAAGCTTCTCCTGGGGTGAAAGAAAGGTGAGAAAACAGAGGTGTTCTCCCTTCCTGAGCAATTCTGACTGCCATATGGTGGTGAGAATTGTTGTCACCATAATTAATTCCTTCTTGACGTTGCTCTGGCAGGTGTCCTCAGGTCTGCAGGAGCAGGGCTATCGTCTTAGCAGCTGCAAGGAAGTAAAGTAAGAAATAAGTGGCAGGGGGATCTCCTTCTGTTTTGGAGGCTCGCTGAGCTCGCGTGAGAAAGAAGCATCTCTTGGAGGCAGAAGAGACTCTTCAGTCTCTGGCCCTGCAGGTTTTCTGAGGGACAGGGACTCGCTTTTCCCCCATTGTGACTCCATCCCTGGATTACACCAAGATTGCTGAAGTTGACACTTTCATATGAAGCAACTTGTGCATTCCAACAAGGAACATAAGCCAAAGCACAGCACCTGTCTCATGCAAACATGAACTTAGTGTCCAGCAGCCATTTGACACTCACCATTAAACAACTCTACCTGCAATTAAAATAATCTGAGATGAGGTTTTTAACTGGTGGACCTTAGGGTTACAGCTCCACAGGGACTAGTAAATGCATATGACTTTCCCTTCTTGCTTTATTTTGTGTTCCCCTATAAAGAAGAGTTCTGCATGAGAAGGAAGGAGGGAACAAAAGTCACTTTTTGATAGTTTAACCCTTCTGTTTCTAGTGTAGCATAACTGTAAATCTTCGTCTCCGGATTTCTGGGTGCTGTGATGGTCCTTGCTCCCTCTCATGTGTAGTACAGGGAGGCCAGACTAAAGACACTTCTGCTGGGATTTCCCTGCCATGGCTCTGGTGTCTCCTGGGGGCATATTCTGTAATTTTGTGTTGATTTGGGGCTGGTTACAGCAACAGCCTTGACTTCTGATACAGCTGCTATGGGCCTGAAAATCCTGGGTGCCCCTACCAAACTCACCTCTCCAGGGCACATTCAGGGGACCAAGAGCAGTCTGGTGACCAGAGAGCCTGGCCTGGGATACGATGGTTATTCCGCGGCTATGGCTTTTCCCTACATGGGGGCACAACTAGCTCTTACTCTCTAAATTTACTGTCAGGTGCACCCATCTGAGAGGGCTCCAGTGGCTTCTGGCATGCAGGAGGTGTTAAGGGATGGTACAGGGCTCTGAGTCTATTCAAAATGATACTGCTCACATTCCTGTATGTTGCCAGGAGCAAAGTCTTGCCTTGTCTGAGCTACCATTATATAGGATTTTTAAGAAATGATAGATGAGACAGATTACTGATGCTTCTTAAAAATGTCCAGTTCTTCAAAAGGGTCCAGCTTTCTACTTCTTATATAGAGGATTTCACTTTCATGAATTGAATTAGGGAATTTATTTTCTCTTCCCTTCATGTAATTCCTGTTTATTATACAGCCTCTCCTTATTGACGTAGTATCTTTAGCTCATGCATCATTTATTGTTATCTGAACAGTTACTGGAAAGTGTCCCTGGGTGAGCTCTAGGGAAGAACGGTTGCCTCACTAATGGAGGAAAAACCTAACTACTTCCTAAATCAATTAGCCTGAGAGGCCAGAAGACACGGCCAGGCTGCTCTAAGCACATGCACACGCTCACACTCGCACACCACAGTGGTCTCTGCTGGGGGCAGTGGCACGGTACCCACAGACAGGCTTGTTAGTCCCCGCGTGTTCCCAGCCACGCTGACAGCCTGCCGAACCACATTTCCTACTCAGCAGGTATACGTTCACTCCATACATCCCTCCTGCTGCACGTGCACTCGTAACGCACAGCTCAGCAGATGCTGGTAACCGCCCGCAGCTGACCCACTGGGGACACATGCCTGTTCTCTAGCAGCCAGTCCAGCTTTCAGGCTTGAACCATAAAAATTCATGCTGTTTAACTCTGGAAGTCCTCAAGGTAATGGTCACCTCATGTGCGCACATATCCATATAATGCCTCTTTGTTCCTGCTCACTGCATGGAGGGAAAGGCTAACTGCCTGCTGACAGACATCACTGCCATCGAAAGTAAAGGGGAATTTGGCAGAAGTCATTATTGTTAATCATTGACATTCATCCCAGGGGCAGACAGAGGTGTTGGACTGCAGGAGAGCACACCTGAACGTAGTGCTGTCACTCAGCAAGCCACGAGAGTGTCCAGAACAGAGCACAGACAGAGGCCAGCATAATGCCAACCTGCTTTGGGAAGAAGTGGGGCAGGAGGCAGCACGTTTGTCCCTTGAGAACCCTGTACATCTTATGGGAGTGGGAGAGAGAGCACAGATGCTGCAGCAGAAGAGGTTGAGAAGAGCAAACAGACTGCAGATGAAGATTCAAGAAAGAAAATGGCGTGGTGAGTAGGGTGAAGACAAAGGAAGGAGATGCTTTTAGAGCATGGGTTATGGACAAATGTGCAGTAAGAAAGTATGGGCACTGAGTGGAAAGGCAAGGGAAAGGGCTGAGCACAGAAGCAGGTGGGAAAGAAGGTGACAAAATGAAGCCAAGACAACATGCTCATCTAGAAATGGTGAAGGCAAGCAGGAATTACTGGTAGGACTGCACACTCTTTCTTCCAGGAGAGTGTCAACATTGTGATTCCAAAGCTGGAACACCTGGAGGCTGGTAAATGAAAGGGAGCAAAGAGTCGGTGGCACAAGAAATTCTCCGTTCAGGAGGAGGAACGTTCCTTGGGAGGAAAGAAAGAAAGAAAAGAGTAGAGCAAGACTGAGCTGGTGGCAGAAAGTGTGTTTGGCAGGCGTTTCTTCCATAGCGCATGCCGTGCTGGTGGGAGAGGGAAAGTGGTTAACTGGGGAATGAGGCAAGCTGGGGATAAGAGTGTGAGGCCTATGCAGTGAGAAGAGGAAATGTGGGGCTGCATGTCTGATGGTATGAAAGCCAAAAGAATGAGGACCAGGGCAGGGCAGAGAGTGAAAGGTGTCAGAGGGCAGCTATGACCATCAGGGGAACACAAAAGAAATTTCTGTGTGACTTTGCAGCTCTGCAGTTGTGCTACGAAGAAAGAAACGTGGGTTGTAACCTGTGTGTAACCTACAGATGCTGTGTTTTCAGGAGGCAAAGCTTTGAGCTTCAAGTCAATCCCTGATGGGGTCCTGAGAGCTTTTCAGGAGACAGGTTTAGGCATCAGCTTTGGATGAATCCGAGCCCTGACACAGCCTGCATGAGGCTTTGGGAAGGGGAGGGAGCACTGGGATTCCAGGTGGCACGTTCCCTGGCACCTCCTGGGCCCTTCAGCTCAAACATTCCCCAGCGAATCCACATGCATATGCCCAGCGAGGAATAACATGCTCTGGACCTGGTGCCTTGCATCCCATGATTATGCAGTGGGACATGGCCAACCCCAGGAGCTCCTGGGGAAATTCCTCTTCCTTCCTACCTGTGACAGGAAGAAGGTCCCCAGACTCACAGTGTGAGAAAAGGGGTTTCTGCAGACCAGGCTGAGAAAACCAGCCAGCCCTACTTCCAAGCTTGCGCCACTGACTCTTGGCAGACATGAAAGGAAGCTGAATCACCATATTATAATTTCAAGCTCCATGAAAGAAACATGGGGATGGGGATAGCGGAGGGAAGGAGAGGGCAGGGAGGGATGAAGAGGAAATTGAACAGAGCGGAGTAGCACTTGAAGGGGAAAGAAATGTTGCTCATAGGCTCAGAAGGGGGAATTGCAAACAGAGATGAGATTAAAAGGGAACCCTTGAGACCGTCTCTTTAAATACAGCAAGATTCACTTACTCCATGCTGAGCCGGGCTCGTTGAACGCTGGAGGCAGGGTCCCCGCTGAGGTTTGCCAGCTGATCAAGCAGTGGAAAGCTGCCTCTCCCCATATACCAGCGAGTTGCCCTCTTCAACCTATGTTATCTAAGAAGTCCCATTGCTAATAAGTTTACTGCTGGGTGAGCCTAGTAGGGAAGCTTTTTACGTGACTACTTGAACATTTAAAATGATCTTTTACCCAGGGGCATACAGTCACACCAGACTTGGTACCATGTGTCTGGGCATGCAGCAGGGGGTCTCTGGGTGCAGCTTCTCTTCTGCAGGGAGGGCTGTGTTCACTTGCTGGTCCTAAAGGTAGGGAGGAGACCTGCAGGTGGAAGAGTCAAAAGCCTGAGAGCTGCCCACGGCAGCTGATTGTGGAAGAAGTTACCTGCTCTCCCAGCCAGGGGACATGGAGCAGCTTTGGTGCAGAAGGGAGCAAGGTGCCCGACCCGGACCACTTCCTTTTTCTTGGGGGCAGCTGCAGGACATTCGCATTGCAAGTGTTGTCTGACTGCCATCTGGAACCAACCCAGAAAGTCTTTGCCAGGTTCAGCCCTTTCCCTCCCATAAGGTATAATTTCAGCAGATTTTTTTAATAGCTCACAAGGGTTGCCAAGCCTCAGTGTTTGGTTGGGAGGCAGATGCTGAATTGCTTGTTGCTGCGGTTGTCCCACAGGGGCCACATGCTTCTTTCTTCTGCTCTGTAGCCAGCCGAGGTCCTGTCCGCTGTGAGGAGTGGCGGTGCTGCTGACTAACCGAAGGCTGTAATGGCGTACAGCTGGAGAAATGATGACTCAAATGAGACCTGGTCACCAGAGATGCTCTTGTCAGTATCTGAAGCACAGTGGTGTTAAGCTTGATGTCCTAGTCAGATTTAATGGGTGCAATGACATTCATGTTACAACAGATCTCCTCACCCCCTCAACTGCAATTTCAGCTCTTATCCCCACATCCCACACCTTGAATTTTTATGGCCTGACAACTGAAAGAGGCTGAATTCCTCGGGACAGTGACCAGTTTCCATTTGCTCTGACAAATGCTAATAGGGCTGAATAAATAGCAAAAAGTGGTCATGATGTAACAGGGCAATCATTACTGCATTTCTTAAGCTGTTGCCTGGCACTGCTGTGTGTCATTAGGTCTCTGCCACATTATGCCTTAGGAGCTCCTGGGTCTTTGGGGTGTTTGCCTTGCGGAAATGAGAACAAACTGCTGAGCTCTTCTGGCTTCGCTTTTGTCTGTCCAACCCCTGTGGAGGCTCGGGAGACGGGCAGGAGACAAGGCTGATGACGCTCTCTCCACCCTGTCCTTCCCCGTGGCCGTGCTGGGAGCTGAGCAGCTTGGCCAGCAGCCCATGGGCTGCCCTGCAAGAGAAGAGCTGCTCCCCACCAGCCATGCCTGCCACCTCCCTGCTGCGGTGCCTGGGCAGAGACCTGCTGCCAACCCAAACATGAGAGCTGCTCTTCTTCGGTTTGGGGGGTCCTGGCAGACTTTATGATGTGCCTCCTTGGTTGCCAGACTGACTTTTAATCCTGGGAGTGGTGAGGGAGCGACTGGGATCCTCTGTTAATCAGAAAGAAAAGGCCTCCTGCTTGGCCTCCAAACCTTTCCTAAGGCTGGTGGATCTCAGGAGGTGCCATGTTCAGAAGTGGGAACGTTAAGGGAGTAGGGAAGACTAAAACCCACTGGGCTAGAGACTCCTTTGTATTCACAGCAGCGCTTTTCCAAGGGAGTTTAAGCACACACACCTTGTTCCCAGCTACGAGTCTCCAGTTAAATATTCCCTGCACCCAGGACAACTGCATCCTAATCCTAACAGAGGACCCAGGGCACCATTGTAATGCAAATAACGATAAATAACAGTAATAATAAAACTCCACCAGCACTTGCACCAGATCCTGAGCAATCCCAAACCAGCCATAGCAGGTTTCGTATCACTGGTTTATGTAAAGGAGTGTGAGCATTAAGGCTGGAGCTGTCAGGAAGGCGACCAATTAGCCAGTGTCCATGTCTCTGGTGGGCAGCAAATCTGCCGGCCTGCCTTCAGGTGCAGGGCTAGCCTCCCTGCCTCCCAGGGATGCTCTGCATGTGCGGGGTCACTCAGCCCAGTGTCCCGGACCATGCATGGATGCCCCCGTGCCGCCACGGTGGAGGGGAGTCCAGGGAGAGTGCAGGGGATGATGTGCCTCCCAGTACCTGCACAGGGGCAGGGGTATGTGGTGTAATTAATAATTAATCCGCCTGTGATGACACGCGCGTTCAAAGAGCAGTAGTGCACGCTCATGTAGTTTAAATAGACTTCAGATTAAAATCTACTATTCCCTTTTTTTTTTTTGACAGACAGCTCTTTGTGAGGGATGTGAAGGGGACTGCTGATGTGCAGCAAGGGCCCTCAGCAGTGGCTGGGGGGTGTGGGAGAGCAGAGGGGGGCTCCCTGGTGCTGATGTGAAGGCTGGGGTCAGCAGGCAGCCTGACACGGGAGCTGTGGGCGCTGTGACCCACACCACGCACCTGGGCTGTCCCTGGGCTTTACCCAAGAGCTGCTACCACACTGTGGGCTGTCTCGTTGGGCTGGTTGCACCTGCAGAAGGAAGGTTAGTGCAGCAGCTGGCTGAAGTCGGAGGTGATGCTAAAGTCATGTGTGGGGAGCCACCTCCCAGGTATTTTCCAGGAGTTCATGACTGCCAGTGGAAACACCCCACAGAGCTGCATTTTCTTCCCTACGCTCTTCAGGCCCAGTCCTTTATACTGGGCTGATGAGTATACGGAGGTAAGTGGTTTTGCTTGGTAGCATTTTTATATTCTACTTATCTCTGTTGCTTTTAGGAGTTGCTCTGGCTACAATGTCAAGGATAAAGTAATAAGAAATCATGCTCTGGAGTCTGCTTGCCTCCCATTGGATTCTCTCTCCTTGAGGGAAAGGGGTAGATTAAGAGAAATTAGCATCCTAACATTTTGCCCTTTGGCCGCTGAAATCTACTGTTACAGCTTTAGTCAGGGGCAGCTTTCCTGCACCTATTCAGTGTAGCGCAGCAGAGGGCTGCAGGAGGGAGCAGACACGTGTAGGCAATTATTAGTAATCAGGCTTCTCCTCCTTGCTTGCAGTTCGTTACAGCCCCACTTGAGAGCAGATGCAAATGGACAGACTGGGACACGCTGAACCAGCACTAGCTGTGGTGTACTGTCAGGGACTAATAGGAAATGCTTAAGGAAGGAGCATACGGAGAGGGCAAAAGCAGACCGATGTCTCCTCAGGTAAACCTTCCCCTCTTCAGGCAATAAGCAGTTCGCAGGCTTCCTGAGGGAATGGACATGCCTAGACCCTCTACTGGAATAGCTACACGCAGGTAGCACAGCCTCCATGCATTTGTCTGGTGCCTTTGATCGAATTCGTATTTCAGAGCGTGAAACTGAGTTATTTCTGCAAGATACTATAAAATCAAAACCGGAGAAGACGTTTGCTTCCACAGAGTGCTTACATAGCAAATGGAAGAGGCAAGAGAGGACTCAAGGCAGAGGAGGAAGAAGCGCAAGAAGGCGAGGGGACTGTACTGGTCAGCATGATATGGGATAGCCTGGGGCTTGTGAAGTACTTTGCAGTCCTCAGGTGTGCTATAGTAGAGATCTAGAGGAGAAGGAGGAGGCAATTTTTCAGATGTTTATGGGAAGTCTTCTCCAGTGTGAGGGACAACAAGGCAGAAAGCACCAGTGAGTGAGTGAGTCTGAAAAAATGACACATGAGCTGATGGATGTAGGAGTTGGCATCTCACTGGTGAAAGAGATGAGATGTAGGAGCAGAGGAGGTGTAGATTCCCTCTTATATCAGATACCCGGGGGAGAGGTTTTTGGAAACTGCGTGGATGTAAGCGTCTTTCTACTCTAGAAAATAATCAAGTGCTTTGGGGAGCAGATAGGAGAGAGCTAGAAAATCAAACTGTGTCTCCTGTACCAGCACCCAAAACCATCACATTGAGGCCTCCAAGCAAGGGGAAGTGGGCTTCTGCTGTATTTCATTGGGACCCTTTAAGTCTGAAATCAGGATGAGGTGTGAAACTCATTTAAATAACTGGCAAAGGAAGTGGTCGAGCACCACCAAGGGGGTGGGCTCGAGCAACCACATGGCGTGGCCGAGGCGCTGGGGTGGCTGGGAAGGCAGGGAGAGGAGTGAGCTGGGATGCCCCTGTGGAGAGTTGGCTGACACCCATTACTGGTGGGAAGAGCGAGCACCCGAGCATCTGCTCTGACTCACCCCCCGATGCTCAGCCGTGGCCTCTTTTGTGGTTCTCTCTTGCTCCTGGGCTGGGGATTTCAGTCCTGGGACGCGCCTGTCCATACCATCAGAAACCATAATGCGGTGCGATTGGTGAAATGTATCTCGGCCATCTTCCCATTCAAATGGAGAAAACACATGAAGACACAAACAAACTATATAGAGAGATCTGCTGTTTCCAAAATGTCTGGCAACCTGCTCCCCCCCAACCCCCCCAGCGCACACCCTACACAGAGTGTGGTAATGGAGACAAAGAGGGCTGGGTCTGTTAGAGGCAACAGGGCAAAGGCTTTTAAGTCTCCCCTTTGACTGTGTTTCCTCCCTAAGGGCAGCCCTGCTTACCGCACTGGGCTCTCCCGCAGGCTGAGGCGTAGCTGCGTGCCTTTGGGATAAAGGCAGGAGACTCATGAGCCACCGGGAGGGTTCAGCGTGGTTGCCCCTCGGCTGCCTGGGCACCCACAGACTGCGTGCAGCACAGACCTTGGGTCGCTGCTTTCCCTGTGGTCCCTGTTTCCTGACAGGATTATTTAATTTTCCCCAGGGGTTGAAGTTGCTTTGCTTACAAATAGGTCAGCCTTGCAAGGAATGTTAGTACTCAAAATACACCTTTTATAACATCATTCCCAGAATTTTTGTTGTCTTGTTTACCCTGGCCAAGCAATTCAGGCCCCAGATAGGTGTCCCTCTGATTCCCAGATCTCTCCATCACCCCCCAAACCTTTTTTTTTTTTCCTCTCTTGTGAACAGCGTGTTTAGCTCCCACTGACCCCGTGCCATTTGCAGAGATGTTGTGGGCTCAGGTACAGGTTTGCTCCTGGGAAGCTGTCAGCCCTGGTGAGGGTCCTGGGAGCTGTGGGGAGCCCTGGGATGCCCAGCTCGCCTGGGAGAGCTCCTGTGCTGCCTGCTGAATGCAGACTCACAGTCGCAGGGCTCCTGTCACATGCAGAAGCTAAAATGCCTGGAAGGACAACTGTGCCGTAGCTTTTCTTTTTCTTCTTCTTTTTTTTTTCTTTGCTGCACTTCAAATAATTTGATGTTGAATATTTAAGACTGTTTTGTTTTCTTCAGTTCACCTCATCTGACCTCACGATCTTCAGATAATAGCAGATGATGATGAGGATGATAAAATTCTGCTGTTTTACAGTGCCATTTTCTGAGACTCCGCGAGCCCTTCAGCAACAGTTACTTGTTAAGGCCTGCAAGCCATCTAAAGTAGGTTAATTTATCACTCCCGTTCTGTGTATGGTGAGAAGATGCTACTCGTCCAAGTGAGCTGGAAGGAGAGGCAGGACTTATGGGCTTCAACCATGGGGCAGAAAAGACCCTGCGTGCTCTCAGCATGTAGTGTGGGTTGTGTAGCTATGTGTCCTGAGAAAGGGCTCTGCCAGCAGTAAATGGGCATGAGGGCACACAGGAGGTTAAGCTAAATGGGGAGGAAGGAAGGTCCCTGAGGAGCTGAACTAAAAAAGCTACATGTGTAATAGTAGATAACAAGCTCCCGGACTTTATCAACTGAAGATTTGTATCGACTGCTGTGAAAGGATGGTGATGGAGTAGTATATAGATTAGAGATGAGGATGGTGAGTAGGAGGCTGGATGAGCTGCCAGGGCTCCCACAGCGGGGGGGACAAAATCCTCCATTCCTACAACAAATGGGATCTTCCAGTCACTGGCTTGGCTCACTCCCCAGCACAGCCAGCTCTTGATGGCTCTGGGGCTTCAAACCCTCAACCACAAGAGCCCCATCCCCATGTGGGGCGAGAGGCAGGGTCCACATGGCCGGCAGGAGAGGGTACTCCTGGCTACCGGTGTCCCGAAAGGAATGGGGAGGCTGCCGGGGAGAGAGTAGGTCACTCGTATTTCCTCTGGTATGCTGGAGGCAAGAGGCGCTACAGATGGGAAGAGAAGAGCAATAAAATGGTTCCCGTGACCGAAAGTGGAGGGATCTGTTTCTGCCCCAGCTACGTGGCAACAATGCCTTGTGCTGCGGCGTCGGAGGCTGCTGCCTTCCAGCCTGCTGGCGGGGACGGGGGCGCCGCCAGCCGAGTGGCTCTCCGGGGGGCTGTATCCTTGTTTTCCTTCTCTGTGACATTACATAATGTGAGGTAGAAAATGTTTGTACAGTAGCTGTATCGGTCCTTGGGGCGAGGGGGAAAGGAAGGAGGCGGTGGATAATTTGAGGCTCTTTATTAGACCAATAAATCATTTATAATGCACTAGCTTTCAGGCCGGTCCCTTATTGCTCATGTCAGCCACGGTATGCTGCGTGGCGACTGAGGCTAGCAGGGCTCTAGCCAGCTCGCCTAAATCAGAGGGACAGAGCCAAGATGCACGGGGCGGGCAAGGTGCCGGTGCTGGAGGCAGGACGAGGGGTCACCCTGCTAGGGAAGAGGGGGAGAGGACAGCCTGTCCTTCACAGGTCTTGGGGACAAATCCAGTGCAGCCGGTGACAGACACTTGGCCTTGCATGAAGCATGTTGTAGCAGCCCTGCTCGCCCCAGGGCGAAGGTGAAGCATCAGGAGCTGGTGATAAACGAGGGACCAAGCAGTGGCCATAGGCAACTGAGGGCAGGTGGCCTTCTGCACGTCACCTAGCCTCCCCACCTCACCTGCAAGCAGAGGTAGCTGGCATGATATAGGGTTACTATACCCTAATGCCCCTGAGCCTTGACTGGTGGGGAGCAGAGGGCATGGCAGGTTTTCCTGGTGTCACTCCATTACAGAAGTAATAGGGGCATCCTACCCCTGTCCTCTTTGGGGTTTTGGTGGAGCTTAGTCCCTGAGGCTTGTCAGGCAAAAATCTCTTGGGTTTCTTGGGTGCTCTGGGGGTCAGTGAGGTTGATGAGGAGGAATGTCATCCAGTCGGGAAGGACGGTGCACTCACCTAGTCAGAGTTGGGCTGCTGTTTGGTGGGTTTTGGGTTGTTCAGTGGGGGTTTTTTTTGTGGAAGTTCCTTCTTTGCCACATTTCATTGTTGCTTCTCTTTCAATTTGAAATCATCAGGTTCTGCAAACCGACACCTTTCAGTAGCCTGCCTGCCTCCCCAAGTGTCTCAGAAGGCATCAGTCAGCCTAATGTTTTGACAAACAAGACCCATATTGACTTCCCTCCTCCTCCTCCTTTCCTCCTCTCTCTCCTCCCCCAGCAAAGAAACCACTACTGATAGCTTATCTCTGGAGCTGTGCAAACACAACAGAGGAGACAGATAAACTCTCCTTCCAGGTGAGTTCACAGCAGGGTGGGCTCCCAGAGCATCTGAACAAAGCATGCTTCCCTGTTAGGCAACCAAATGCTTTTGAAAGGGGGGGCCACTGAATTGGCTGAGCACCTACCACCTACTCCTGCCAGTGTGCTGGGATCTGGAACACACACATCTCCCCCCCAGCCCCCCCCAAAAAAAAAAAAAGAAAAAGCTGAGCAGCTTCAAAGGAACCTAATGTGGAAATGTAAGTGTAAAAATCCTAACAAATACCATTCCCTGTTACGGAATACACGTTTAGGGTGGAAGGGAATTGCATGTCACTCCTGTTTCTGTGGGATCTGATTTAACTGTAGGCTCTTTAATATGATCTTTGCATCCTTGTGGACCGTGCAATGGAAGCAGCAGCTAAAAGCAAAGCATAGGGCGAGAGGGTGAGTCTTGCTGGCAAGAATTAGCAGTGTCAGGAGACAAATATCTCACACGTAACTGACTGAATTATGCATTATGCTGCAAAATCCCTGATGTCGATACGCAAATGCTATTCCTGTTGTTTTGCCTGTGATGATTGGCAGCAAAAGAATTCAAATCACATCCACGCAGCAATTGTCCTGCTGTAACAAAGTCTCTCCTATCCAGGCGGGTTACTCTTTGTGTGGGCAAAATCTATGCAGTATACCAAATGCTTTAGGAAGAGGGTAAAAAGGGATGCTGAAAACATTTGCATACTTTCAACAATACAAAATGTTGTCAGGTTGGTGTGTACTCACTGTGTCACCTTCTCCTTTTTCTCGTGGGCATCATGGTCTAGGTGTTATCCCAGGCTTTGGGAGGAGTAGGCAAGGAAGTCCATACCCAGGCACTGAAAGTGGTTTGAGGCACACACCTCCATGGAAGGACTTTTCTCTGTCCAAACAAGATAGGAGGATGGGAAGCAGAGACAAACCAAATGTCATCCCCAATACAAAGGAGCAGTGGGGTCAGCAGAGTAGCCTCTCCGCGCGGCAGGACTATGAGGATTGTGAAATTACATGTAATAAATGGTAAGAAAATGATTATTTTAATGAACACAAGATTGTTAAAATTCCCTGCTATTAGATCTTGCTAGTGTGTTTGCAGAAGAGCAGATAACAAAGCTAGTAAACAGAATCTGCTTTTATTTGCTGCTTAAGTTGCCTTTGCTCTGCTACTAGAAGACATAAATCAGTTACTAATCGCATTCCCAGTTAGAGGTGCAGTGAGCGTTCACATATTTAATATGTCCTGGGTGCTTTTAGAAAGAATTGCACTAAGGAGAGGATGTGAGTCGCACAGAATTGTCTTGCCTTTCATAGGATACCTTTCACACAATAAGGTGGTGTTAAAATCCGATGGCTTGGGGTTTTTTTCCCTGTTTGGTGACCAAATTAAAAATATGGACTGAAGAAACCTGAGGTTTAAAATAACATTTATTTGCATTCTTTGGATATCTCTCTTTCTCTTTCAGAACAGAACTTCCTCTTGAAACACCACCACTTCAAGATGTTTGGGAAACAACTAAACAAATCAGAGAATGTTTTACCAGTGGCCTGTGGAATTAGAATAGTTGCTGCAAAGTGGCATTTTATTCCCCCTCGCTTCCAACAAGTGGAATAACCTATCTGCCCAAGGAATGTAGCCAATCCCAGATTATGAGCTCCTTAAAGGACTGTGTTACAGAAAACAAAACATGGGTTTGATTAGATTGAGAATGAGACCTCAGACCCCTGTGCTACCACCACTGCCTGCCTCCCCGGCACCTGAGCCCCAGGGGACAGGATGAGGCTCGGTGGGGATCTGGAAGAAAACATGGCAGCCTTTCTCTTTGGGTATGGTGGGTCTGCCTGCCCTCATCCCCATGGCTCTGGTGGGAGCCCTCTGCCACTCTGGATCTGCCCCAGTGCCGTCCCCACTCCCCTTGGGGGCAGTGGCTGTGGCCCCGGGTGGGGGGCTAGGATATAGACAAGGTGAGAGAGTGGGGAAGGCATGGGAAAGGAGAGCCATGGGTCTGAAGATGAAAATAAATGAAAAGGGCAGGGAGAGTGGAAAAGATACCTTCTTGCACCCAACCTAAGGTGCTGAGGGAGCCAAGCTAACAGAGGACAGGAGAGGGTGTGTGCCATCCAGGAGGGTCTGTGTGCCATTAGCGCTGTCACACAGGAAACTTAAAATGAGCCTACTGTAGGGAAGAAAGAGTTAAAACAATTTTGAGCCTTGCAAGACTATCAATCTCAAACCGTAGCTGTTGAAGACCAGCAACTGAGGATTATAAAGATAAGAACAAGGGAAAAATGCAAGAAGGAGCTGGTGGAGGGTCAGACCAGGGAGTAATAACAACAGCTACCCCCAGGGTGAAAAAGTAGGAGATAATTCCTGGTCCAAGGAGCATGGAAATCACTCAGAGCCTTTGCTCGGGCAGAGAGCATCATCAGTCTCCTTGCCACCCTGGAGCTATGAGTGTTAGCTGTTGGGATGACACTGGAGCTGGGAGAAGCCCTTTTGGAGGTGCTCTTGCAGGGCTCGTCACAGGGATGGCATTGGAGTCCTTGCTTCCACTGGCATCGGACAAGAGTCACCGCCAGTATCCCATGGTGTGGTGTCTGCCTGCAATGCTGGGAGCTGGCAGCCCCTCATGCCCGCACGTGCTACTCAGCTGCTCCCGGTCAGAGCTGTCTCCTGTCGTTTCGGCTGCTTCACTGCACATCAGGCATGCTGAAGGGCCAGGAAATGAGGGGGTAATCCAGGTTCACCTGCTGGCTTCCCACCTCAGATAGTCTCACCAGGTCCTCTTTGGTGAATGCTCTGACACATCCCTGCCACGTGGCTGCCCTGGAGCTGCCCAATGGGCCTTGCTGGCTCGCAGGTCCTCCAGGCTGGCAGTGAAGAGCTGAGGGCACACCTCAGGTCGGTGTTTGTAAGCAGGAGGTGATTACAAAAAGTGGAGCCCCGGACTTGATTGTTCCAGGGCAAAGCGACCTTCATGTTCATGCTGGCTTCATCCGAAAGTGCCAGTGCCGCAGGTGTGTCACTGCAGCCTTCCCAGCTCATTTTCCAGCCCTTCAGCTGGACCCTATCTTCACCTTTTGCAAGGCAGTTTTTGACTCTGTAGGCAACCTGATCGCATGGTAGGGGCTTGTGCAAGGAGTCCTGTGGCTTAAATAGGGCTGCAAAATGATTGTCTGTTTATCCAATCTATTTCAGGATCTGATTTCTGCTGTTAAAAGCTAAGGGGTTGCAAGGACATTCACGTGGCCCAGCGAGAGAAACTTGTCAGGCTTCTCTCAGGATCTGGACTGACTTTCCTTCACCTTTCAGACACAGCGTTAAAGACTCTATTGCGGAAAGCTCGAAAGATGGCTCTGAGCAAAGGCAATCTGCAGGTCTAACTAACCTGGCAATTTCCCGTGGCTGCAGTAAGGTGGAGTCACTTCCCATTTTCCCCAGGATCTGGCAGATTTGCGACTTTGATAACACCTGGAAAGTAAAGGAAAGCCAGAGCCAGGCCTGTGCTCACAGGCAAAGAAAGAAACCACCAGAGCTGAGTTTTAGGCAGTTGAAGGACGGAGAAGAAGGGATGAGTGGAATAAGCTGCCCTCTGCTGCAGGCTGGCATGCTCACACATGCTATTCCCTCTCCAAACTTGGCCCCCTTGTTCTCTCACGAGGATAGACAAGCCCAAAGGGAGCAAGGCTTTCTTGGATGTAAAACATGGGCTGTGCTGGTGGACCTATCCTGCCGACTGTGGAGACTTCTGAGATCTGCTGAGTGGCCAGGAAGAGGGCAGGTATCCCAGGAAGAGAGTGCTTTATCTCTGCATCGTACACCAGGAACACTGTGGGATTTGTGCTCTAGCCCCAGAGCCTCCAAGATCTGGAGCTTTCAACAAAGCTTAGGGTAACAGGCGTTTTCCCCTCTGTTGCCTACTAGGTACCAGTGCAGATAGAATAGGTCAAAAGCATGTGGCAATCCTGTGGATTTCTGACTCCATCGCTTCTTGTTGGGAGATTTTTTTTTTGCTCTCGTGACAGTCAGGCTACATCCAGAAACAGGCGTAGTGTAGGTGAGTCAGGGGCACGGTAAATGCTGGAAGGGGCAATGTGGCTGTGTTTGGGAAGAGCTGGAAAGGCCAGAACTGTGGACATAGCTGGGATGCTTTGATCCAGGTGCTTAGTGGAACAGTCCTCAGGGGCCATCACACAAAACAGCACAGAGCACGGATGCATATCAAGAGCCTTTTCCAGCAATCCCTTTGTGGAAAGGCTATAACCATAAAATACTTCCCCATGACTGTGATCTTGCAGCAAGGATTTGCTGTACACCACTTCCCTTTTGCAATGTGCTTTTTTTGTCTTCACAAAAGGCTTCTTTGGCAAAAGGGAGCTGCCAGCTGGCCAGATCTGGCCAAGGGGCTAACGGAAGTATTCAGCTCTACACAGTTGCACCAGCAAAACTGTCTATTCAAAGAAAAGTCATAGTTTTGACTCTGTTTTTTCATCAGGGCTTATTACTCTAGGACCACTGCCAATATAATTTTTTTTAAGCTAAAATGAAAAAACAATGCTAGTGTGTTCAAGTCATATATTTTGAAAGCATCTCTCGTCCTGGCTGGTATCACTGCTGATTCCTCTCCCTTCACTCTTTTTGGTCCAAGCGGTCACCATCTTCTCAGTGTCACTTTCCTCCTTTCATCCCAGAAGTGAAAAGAAATGGTGACCTCCCCATTTCATTGAATTTTTATTTTCAAATGATGAAAGCATTTTAATTCCTTATGGCGTTAACACCATCCCTGCCTCCTTCCTCTTTCCTTTTTTAAACCACCTCTAAACCTTGGGGATGGAACTGGCTGACAGGATTCCTTTAATTATCCTCTCTCCCAATGCTCGTCTCTTCCACAGTGCCTTCAAGGGACACCACTATGAAAGGTGCTATACACACAAGCAGTACGTCCAAATTGAAGCAGAGAACAAAAACAAAATGTCAAAAAATCCACCCTGAAAGAAATTAATAACAAATACAACCAGGCGCGTTTCATATGCCCCATTAGTCAGTAGTGCTCAGATACCATGGTGATGAGCCTCCTATAAATATTTCCACAGCAGCAAAACTGTCTTAAAGGGACCACACGGCAGCTCGCATGCACCGGGACTGAGTGATTCTCCAGAGGCACCTCTTGTCCCGTCCAGACTGCATGGCTGGCACCTGAGCCACGCGCCTAAGGAAGAAGCCAGCACCATCTGCTTTTCTTTTCCCCATCACAAGCACCGGGAGCAGCACAGCCCTGGTGTTATGCCCATAAGTCTGCAGTTTGACCCCAACTGGGGGACAGGGGCAGTCGACGCTTTACTGTTCAGCGGTCTCTTAAAGCCAAGGAGCTGAGGCGAATGCCGTGTCCCCAGCATCACCCAACCTGAGCCTTCACACAGCACAACCGCAGACAGCAGCTTGAAGGTATGGCTCGTGTGGAGCCAGACATATGCTTGTTTATCATCCCAGAGGCAAATGTTTGTGGAGCAGAATAACACCTGATCGGGTCATTAGGCATTTGGGAGCTCCTGTTCACAGATCACCCTGAATAAAAAGGAACCAAGTGAGAGGGGAGGGGAAAGAAACACACACTCAGATGTTTAGGTTGCAGCAGCCAACTTCTGCCCACGCTGCAGGAGAGCTTTGAGTTTCTTGCCCTTGATGTAACCACCACCAGGAGTTTGTTTTCACAAATGCTTCTTGTCTTGAAAGCTACAACTCACACCTCAGTACCTCATCTGAGAAGAAACACGTAACCCTGTTATTAAGCTGTGGGCAGCATCACCTGGAGGGTGATTCTTCACACACCTGCCACTGTTCAGAAATAGATGGGAAACTTCATATTGCAAAATAATTTTCAAAAGACAGCAGCTCTGATGGAATACGGGGCATAAAAACGTAGAGAAATGATCCTGTGAAAAAAAGCTGACCTAGCTTTGATCCTGAGGGCCCGAAGCATGGTTGCTCTGAGTGCCTGTATAAAGAAGCTGGAAACAACTTGGAGCTGCTGCCTTACAAACGTCCCCAGTAGACAGGCTAGGTGCAGGAAGAAAAAGGTGCTATTTCTTGTCTATTCTTTAGTGCACGCCTTGTGGCAAGAATTGGAAAGGGGTGGGACCATGAATTGATTGGCCTTGTACCCTCTTTGGGTGCCCTCCCACGACACCTGTAGCTACTCACAAGATAAGGCAGAGAAGGGCAATCCAAGAGAAGGGTATATATGTCTTGGTGCCTATGCTGAGTTTGTTTCTGGTATAGTCCTACCAGAGCACTTGGGGTGGGGATCAAACTCTTCTGGTGAAAGTATGGCAGTAGCTAGTTGGACTGGCTATAGGATGGATGGAGACGAAGAGACCTTCAACCCTAATCAAGCAACTGCTGCTCACTCCCTCCATTGCTGCAGGCAAGTCTTCTCTCTCCCACAGCATCCTGCACTCTGCCAGGCTTTCCTGGCCTGGTGTTTGTATGGTAGTTCCTGAATGTGTCCCATGTGTATTTTGTTTCCCTTGATTACACTTTTTAAATGATATCTTGAGGTCCTCAATAAATGGTGTCTGTCTGGATGCACGAGCAGTATGGAAACACAGTGCTAACCCCCAGGTGCTGGGGTATGTTGATAAGTTACTTGTCTGCCCTATTTACATGGATGCTAATCAGCTCTCGGTGGAGTTTCTTTTTGATCCTTTGGCCTATCTCAAGGGAAGCACAGCACTAGCTGACAAAATATGTATATTTTGGCTTTCAAAAACTATTACACTTTGCAACTGTCACCCAGACCTTGAGCTTTTTGGTTGCCAGGGAAACATCGTGGGAGATAACCTGATCGCAGCTGCAAACTGCATCCTTTGCTCTCCGGATGCTAAACCTGCAGTTCCAGAAATGCCCACTTTTAGCTTGGGGTATTTCATCTTCAGAAAACAGGGGCTTGAAAAATAAGGCTATTTACAGACTGGAAGATATTTCCTATTGAAATGAAACTATCTGGGAGGTCTTGCTCTTTGGGTTCAAAGCATCTGTGAGGCAGAGGGTTTTGTTGTGCTCCGATAATATCAGTGGCTGCTGGACTGGCCATGACCCTATCCAGATAACGTGGCATGGAGTCAATGGGGGTTTTGTACAGTGTCAACTCTGGGTTTGAAACCCTCAGGCTCTCTGGAGCCATCAGCTCGGAGCATCACAAGCTTGAGTCAGTGCTGTACACTCCAGATAAGATAGATGGAGCCTCCTCTCTAAGACCCACCATAAAAAAGGGTGTGCTGAGTTGTCCCAGAGGGCTGTCAGGGATTGCGTGCCTCTACTCACAGTGAGAGAAACTCGTGCTGCTGTTCTCATCAGAAACATTTCCTATTCTCCCCTTATACACTATGCGATGTCAGGCGGAGGTGAGATGTCAGAGAATCTACACTTATAAATACTTAAAGGGTGGGTGTCAGGAGGTTGGGGCCAGGCTCTTTTCAGTGGTGCCCAGTGACAGGACAAGGGGTAATGGGCACAAACTTGAGTATAGGAAGTTCCACCTAAACATGAGGAGGAACTTCTTTACCTTGAGGGTGGCAGAGCCCTGGCACAGGCTGCCCAGGGAGGTGGTGGAGTCTCCGTCTCTGGAGACATTCAAAACCCGCCTGGACGCGTTCCTGTGTAACCTGCTCTAAGGTGGCCCTGCTCTGGCAGGGGGGTTGGACTAGATGATCTACTGAGGTCCCTTCCAACCCTGTGATTCTGTGATTCTGTAATCTTAGTCTGATTTCCCCTCTGCGCCAGCCAGGGCCAAGCGCAGGTAGAAGCTCGCGCCACATTGTGAGTGATAATAGCACCAAGCACCCCTGCCTGCTCCTCCATCCCTTGAAGAGGTGCAGTGCCCCTGGATGCAGCTGGCAGTGAGCTTTCGGTTGGGGTTGGAGCAAGGAGAAACCGGACGGCAGAGGGCTGGGAGGGACCCAGGCTGTGGGTCTGCCACGTACGCTGGCAGCAGCTCTGGTGAGGGAGAAGGGGGGACGGGCACGTGCCCCCAGGGAAGCTGGGTATGTGTCTTCCCCTTCTGGTGTGGCAGAACAGCTCTTTAAAGACGTGAGATGCAGCTCTTTTCCCTGACACTCAAAGAACAGGCTGACAAGCTGCTGTCAGGGAAATGCTGTCTAACTCCCTTTCCCCCAATAATTTCCCTAGTAAAACTGCAGTGCGGTGGAATCAAATGGTGACAGAAACCGAGGGGGAATAGATATGTTTTTCATTTTCTTTTCTTTTTTTTTTTTTTCAAGTGTGCATCTGTATTTGGAGCCATGTGCACACCGGTAAATCTCGCCAGTTCAAAGCAATGTTTTTAGCGTTCAAATTCAACCTTTACTGCTCCCCCCTCTGCTTAAGAAACAACAAAGCCTTGAAGATGCTCCCAGCTTGCATGGTATTAAAAAGACATCTTGGCTGAAGTGGAGAATAGCATCTCATGTTTTCCTTTGGGTTACGTGTGCAGAAAGCCCCTTTGCTACTCTTTTAGGTGATGCCGCGAAAAGTCCCCTCTGCTGAGGAAAGGTAAACTGTAGGTGGAGGGGGCGGGGGGGAAGCAGGAGGGAGAAGAGGGCTGGGATTATAAACACACCTTATAGACAGGGAGCTCATGTCCTGAATCATGACAAAATAACCGGGAGCAAACCTGGGAGTGGGACCGGCAATGACGGAGAGCTGCTGTGCACTTGGGCATGAGCATGAAGTCTGTGCCTCGATGGACACGTTACCATTGTAACCTCCTGGGAAGATGCTCTCCCCAGCTGTTTTCCTTAGGTGGTTGTCTGAGGTTCATTGACAGTTCCTCTCTCCATCTCTGTAAACAGGAGAGGATTTCCCAGGTGCGCAGGGAGAGGGAAGGGGCAAGAAGGTGGCAGCTTCCCCCCAGCTCCGTGCTGCGCGGCTGATGGCTCTCCTCATCACCTGCTGCTGGAGCGCTCGTGTGGCTGCCTGCCTCTTCCCCTCATGCACTCCTCGCGCTGTCTTTCCTCTCTAAGGAAAGTTGTCACGATTTGGTTTTTGTTTGAAACTTTAAGAGCCCATGTTTGCCATCCTGACTCCTGCCAGGCTCCAGTGAGGGTCCCAGTAAGAGTTTTTAGATGGGACTTTCCCCACTTCTCCGTCTTTAGTCTAAGCCCAGCAGAGCAGAGGAAGAGCTACTGACATGGCTCAGAGCTGTGGCCATGACAGGCTGGCCAGCCCTTTGTTAACATTCAAAGCAGAGTGCTTTACTGTTAGGATAGATGTAAATTGCTTTAAGGCAAATCCTTGGGGTTTCATTTTGCCCTCCAAAATATAACAGCTGCTCAGGCTACATTTGCTCAAGAGCTGGAAGCCCTGCAAGGGTTTGTCCATGAGTTCTGGCTTGGGTCATTAGGATTAATCTAAGAAATTGCCTCACCCTTTACTTCAAAGGGCTTAGGTACATTTCACTCGGAGATAAATTTGGCCCCCAAATTTATGTATCTACAGGTCTGATATTCTTTTCTACTTCCCATCCTTAAAAGAAATAATCAGATGTCCTTTGGTAGAAGGGCACCAGACTTTCAGGATAGAGGAAATAAGGCAAAGAGACTTAAAATACATGAAACGCAGCTTTTTTCTTTTTTTTTTAAATAAGCTACAACAAATTCCTTATCACTCAGTCCTTAGGATCTGCCTTAGCACAGTGGAAGAATTGATTGCATAAATGCCAGCTGTAACTCTCTTATTTTTGGTAACAAGGCATTACTAAAGGCAGATTAATTCAGTGCCATGCTCCAATGAGACCAGCGTCCTTTTGTCTGGGACTGGCTTAGGAGCCCTCTGCTGCCTTGTTTTTGTTTTCAGTCGTGTACGTGAGGACTCTAGTAGTGGTTCAAAACGCACACCTGTATTGCAGCAAGAAGTCATGAAGGGTGTGCACATATAGGTTAATTGTCAAGGGACACCGACTTCAAGTACCGTCAGACTGTTTTCAAATGTAATCGTGACATCTAAGAGGATGATCTTTGAGAGATCAGAGAGAGGAAATTATTCTCTTGCTTTGCACATCTGAGTGCAGTTTGGCTACAGTCAAATTAGCTGTTTCAGCCTACACTGTCAGTTTGCTCTTATCTCTCTTTCCTCTTGTTGTATTATTAATAATAATAAAAAAAGTTAAAGACGGTGGTAAAGACCTATCTGCGTGGGGCAGGTCTGGAGCCACCGATTGCCTGTAGTAATTTTGGATGGTGACCAGCGTTTGAGCGTCTCTCAAAGGGACTTGCCGGCCCTGGGGATGGCAGGAAGCTCTTTGCCACTCTGCCTGGGGGTGTTCGAAAGGCAGGACTGCTGGATTTGAGCTAACTCATTTGCTTCATCTTCCCTGCCTGCCTTCCCTCCCTCTCTCCCCTCGCACAGCTGCATTTAGTAATGAAGCTGGCAGCAGCAGAAAATCACTAGAAGTAACCCAGCTGCCTCCGTCAGTTCACGGGGAGAACGACTTTGTAGCTGCTCTCAGTCAGTCCATTAATTGCACATAATAAGGCATTTAGTGACAGAAGGATGGTTGATGAGCCTTAGCTGAAATAACAAGGGTCTGCCAAGAGCCGCGTTTCCTTTGTCGGGGGGGAGTGTGGAGGGTCCTAGCGCTGAAGGGTGGTGTTGGAGTCATGCAGGGGTAAGAGCAGTGGGATCTGGAGGGCACACGGATGGCCCCACGCTGAGCGGGGAAGCGCAGCCCTGAACGCCGAAGCACTAGCCTGGCTGACCCGCTCCGGGGAGAGCAGGTCCCTGCGATTCCAGCAGGTCCCTGTGATTCCTGGTGACAGCCATGGGGAGCTGCCCCTCAAGCCAGGGGGGCAACTGGTGGCTGCTGGCTGTCTGCCCACATGGATCTTGCTCAGGCAAAGTGTCGCCTGCATCCTCACACTGCCAAGTACCTGGTGAAGGACAAGTGGTTCAAAAAATGCTGGTTGTGGGACCTCCACTCCTATGTGAAGGAGCAGGGCTGGGTGCATAGAAACCCAGTGGTGGACTGGGAAACTTGGGTTCTCTAATCACCATGCTGGTCCTGTTGGGTTTGGTGGGAAAATGAGTAATGGGTTGGAGGGGGCAGTGCTATCCCCAGCTGTCAGATGGATGGTAGCCCAGAGAGGAGGAGGAGGAGGCAGGGAGATGCACGTGGGGGCTGTCTCTGCAGGGAGGAGGGTGAGGGATGCCCTTGCAGTGCAGGCAGGCTTGAGCGGGGCAGCTCAACTCCCTCATTAATAAAGCAGCTGTTCCCACAGCAGCAAGCCATCTCACCAACCTCGGCCCCTGCTGTTATGGGGCTCCCAGCACCTCATTGCCAGCCCAGACCTGTGGGGAAGCAGGTCAAAGAACTGTCATGCCAGAGCCACGTGGCTCCTGTAGGTCTCAGTAGGGAAACAGATAGCGACAGCATCCATGCTAGGAGAAACCGGCCCGTGGAGACAACAAGGAGCCCAGGGCGATCCCCGACAGCCGGGAGCAGGCAGTGTGTGTCTGAGCACACAGGCTGCTGCCGCAGCGCCTGCCTTACCCGCAGGGGGGTCACCCTGCTGGGAAAGGTGTGTGTCTCCCGAAAATGGCCAGCCAGACTTTGCGGTGGGCATGTGCAGGTAGTCCCTGAAGGCCCACAGCTGGAGCATCTGCCTTGGTTTGGGTCTGTGCAGCCAGCCGAGAGGGTGGCACGTCCTTCACCTGTGAGAAGGTCTGTGCTAACAGTTGGCAGGAGGTGTTTCTTTGTCTGAACGAGCGCTCAGGAATGTCAACATTTCTCCAGGCTAGTTCACTGTTCTCCTTACCTATTTATTTTGTTTTAACGTCTCAGTCCTGAGCAGCCGTACTTCTTCTAGAGGGTCTGGATGTTTCACAAAGGGGTAAAATATTACCCCTGCATGGCGAAACAGAGGTACAGCACAAATGGTTGGTTCGAGCACAGGTTTTCCAGCCCCAAACTCTCGCTCCATCATGCAAGGTCCAGAAGGAGCAGGAGGCAGGTCTGGCACAGAAACCTGCCTGCCTCCGGGAGGGAGGGCAGGGTGCGGCTGTAGAGCAGCAAGAGAAGAGAGGGAACAAGAGGGTTTTCTGGGTCAGGCTACAGAGGTGGATTTTAGCTTGTATGAAAGGTCCTGGGAAGTGCAGAGGACTGGCAGCTCTGCTGGCCGCGGGAGCTGCGTGGGTATTTCATGCATCCCTTTGCAGTGGTTGAAGAAGGAGACATTACCTGTCCCTCTGCCCAGAAGGGTGCAACCTGGGCAGATTGGGGCAGCTGCCCCACAAACTGAGTGGTGCCATCTCCTCTGAGGAGTGGATGTTACTGATGCCAACTTTATTACTATTTTTAATTGTCACCCTCTCATGACTTGGCAACCGTGCACTCTGCACTGTGCCTCCTCAGGGCACCTGGTTGAGAGATGGCTCCCTTCTTCCCCAGGGCATCCCTCCCAGGGCTTGGGGGCAGACTGCTCCTCCACGCCACACTATCAAAGCACACTATTAAAAAGCTGATCCTGCCCGTGTTTGGCTCTAATGCTGGCCTTCTCCCCTTCTGTGTCCCTCCGAGGAGAGAGGCAAGGACCTGGGCACAGCTGGCAAGTCCTGCTGCTGGCAGCAAGCCTTGTCCTGATGCTTTGGTGGGGAGGAGTAGGGCAGCCTTGCTTTGCTGGTGTGCCTGGCTTGTAAAACCGAAGTGAAGGGAGAGAACACAGGTTGGTGTCAGGTCCTGACCACCTACCCACAGCTTGTATTTTTTGCTGTGCTTCTCTCCATCTGGGAGGAGAGCTGGAAAGCTCTCCCTCTTTTTGTCTCTCCCTAAAGGCTCTACACTCTCTCTTCTACTCATCTAGTCTAGACAGCCTTGTTCTTATAGGATTTTTGAGGTTTTGCCTTAAGCTTCTCAAAACCTGGAGACCTGAGGCATACGTTGCTCATGAGAAGCTCTGTGGCTGGACCCCATGAGTTTTGTTTCCTTCTCCGCAGGGAAAACTGCCTGCAAATCACCTCACAGCAGAAGTCTTGAGTAGGCCTTAGCAGATCTGTGGTGGGATGCAGGGAAAAGGAATATTTTTATTCACAGAAAAATGCAACTTTAGCTGACAAATTATTTTGGTTCCTTCCAAAACTAAATGTTGCAGTTCTTTTGGGGTTGTTTGTTGCTTTGGCCTTTTTTTAAAGTTTGGGTGGAAGATTCATCACATTTCTGAAGGCGACATTTAGAGGGAAAGGTCTTGGCCCCACTTCCAATATGAGGGGAAAAAAGGAGCATGCGGGCTGGCTCCTCCTATTCTCACACTTGACCCCCTTGACGTCCTGCTCCGGCTGGATGCAGCACACGTAGAGAGACCAGTTACATTGCAGCCATGTGCCTGGAGGCTTCGGCTCGGGAGGTAGCAATCCAACCGGGTTTCTGGGCATGTACTGTCATCCCTGTTTTCCCACTTCTGCGGGGTAGAGGAAGAGCTCCCCCAAACACAGCAGTGGCAGAGTGAAGCTCTCAGTCTCTGAGCTTTTACCATGTTCCTCCCAGATAGGAGACCAGACATGACTGTATCACAGCTACATGGATATAATTACAAAAAAAAAAAAAA